>ML099873.1:0-50625 GCA_003697995.1 Taxidea taxus jeffersonii | reverse complement strand
GGGGGGGCTGGGCCTTTCTGCTGCAGGCTTGGGGAGCAGGCAGGCTCAGGGCCCAGGGGTCTGGTAGGAGGTGGCCACTTTTGGAGGACACGGCTGAGGCCCTAGGGCTGGAGGCTACCCAAGGAGGAGCCAGCAGCCTGGGGCTGAGGAGGGTGCCCAGGACTTCTGGGGTGAGCTGGCAGTGTTCCTTTGTTTCAGATTTCCCTTGGACTTCACACAGCATTAGCTTGAGGAACCAGAAACATTTGGTGATTTTCCCCAAATGTGGAGGGATCTTTCTTTCCCCTCTCTCATATCTTGTGTTGGGATTCCCACGGGTTCTCATAAACCGAGGAGGCTCTGCCCTCATTTTCCTATAGAACAGATTCCTTGAATAACAAGGGAGGCCAGCTGTAGCTGATGGAACAAAAAGCAGCATGGGCTGTGGGGGGACGAATGTAGGCTCCTATCCCCGTGTGTGGCAGCCTGTCCCCGCGGGAGGGAGAGGTGGCCCAGTGGTCAAGCATGTGGCCTCTGCACCACACACTTCAACTCCAGCACTATTGCTTACTGGTAGAAATCTCAGGCCAATGACTTAAATCTTGCCAGGTCTCCATTTTCTCACCTGTGAAATGGGCATAATGATAGCTCAAAGAAAGGCAGTGGTCCTCAGGATTTAATGAGAGTCCCGGAGAAGCACTGAGCACGGTGTGTGGATGGGCCCACCAAAGCTAGCAGTTTCGATGTTTACTGTCCCTGCTTTGGCACACACCGCAGTGCCTCAGCCCAGTCCTCTGTGCTGTATTTGTTCGTTCCCAGTGCGTGGTGACAGCGCACCTGACGTGCTATCCATCCCTAACCCCTCCATGTTTGCTAACCCCTACCCCCAAAACTGCCACCTCTGGGATTTCATTTGGGCTCTTTCCTCCTCTGTCATCACTGCTTGTGAAAGTTGCCTGGCCAAGACCCCACCACGCCTTGGGATGCAGCCTGATCTGCTGCCCTTCTTTGTGACAGCTGGCCGCAGATCTTGGAAGGAACCACTGCCTCGCTTCCACTCCCCATGAATCTGTGTGAGAGGGAGGCAGCATCCTGCAGCCCATTGTGACACGGGGTAGCTCTGGGGTTGCCAGAGCAGTGCCCAGCTTAGTGATGCGACCTTGGCTTGCCCATGCCTCAGTTTCCCTGCGTGTCCCACGGAAATAACGCAAGCAATGTACATTGTTCATTGGGCTGTTGGAAGGCCTGTCAGGCACAGACAATGCCGTTTGGCACCTCTGAAGGGCTCACCAAAGGTGGGATACTTCTATAAAATAATCTTCAGGGGAGCCTGGGTGGCTCAGTGGGTTAAGCAACTAACTTAGGCTCAGGTCATGATCTCGGGGTCCTGGGATTGAGCCCTTTGTCAGGCTCCCTGCTCTGTGGGGAGTTTGCTTCTCCCTCTCCCTCTGTGCTCTCTTTCTCTCTCTCTCTCTCAAATAAATAAATAAAATCTTTAAAAAAATAAATAAAATAAAATAATCTCCAAAAACATGATTGTTAATGGCTGCGTAGCCTTCTATTATGTGGGGGAGGTCCTAATTTATTCAACCAGCCCCTTGCTATTGGCAGTTTAGGCCGTTTCCACTCCTTCACTATTATAAATAATGCTGTAATGAACATCTTGTGTATAAATCTTCCTGTTTATCTCTGATGGTTTCCTTAGAAGAACTCCCCAAATCTTGTTTGTCTTAGAACAAAGCCCTGTCCCCCAGATTTTTCAATGATATCCTTTGAAATAAAAGCAAAGCCTATTATCCATCAGGTAAAGAAACATATGGAATACGTTAGCCAAGAGATGGTTCAGGAGGAAGGTAGAAATAGGTTCAAGATGGGTTTGGATCCATTTCAGGATGTCTGACACAGAGTCAGCTGTACAGCTCCCCTCAAGTCTCCTTCCCAGAGAGAATCAGAGGCTGATCCTCAGGGACCACTGACTTCTTTCTTTGAGGGAAATCCAAAGGGCTTTGATGTTCTTGGTGTTGGAGAAGCAGCAATGATGGATCAATAAATGAAGCCAGTGTGTGTGGACAACTCCTCCAGCCAGCAGGGGGCGATATCGCCTGTTTCTGTCATCCAGTTGGGACTGGGGTTTTTGGCTAACAAGGACTTCCTCTGTTGTCTGAAAACTTTGGCTTACGTTTTAGATATTTCTCTTGCCTGTTTTTCTACCCTTCTTCCCACCTATACACTTTTCAGAACCACTTTGGGTTGCCATTTACTCATCCATTCATTTGGGAGAAATCTATGGCAGGCTTCCCCCAAGCCAGACGTCAAGGCGGTTTTCAGACTTTCTAAGATCTAGACACACTTGCTTTGGAAGCTCCAATGCACACAGATCAAACATAGTGCAATTCACCCATATTCCATATTAAGTGTATTTTTGTTTTCTGTAAAGAAAAATAAAGATTATTTTTATAACTTCAGGTTTGAAATTATTTGGCTACAAGTAATTCATTCGATCTATGCCTGGCTTTGATTTCTCAGAAGTGATGGAGGTACTCAAGAATTCTTGCAAAGTTGAGAAAATCTAACCGGCACATCGTTTCCAAATATAATGAAAGTTTTATGAATTTTTATGAATACTAAATGAAACCATTAATGCGGTTGATGTAATATTTTATTTTGGAGACATTTCATTAAAATTGCATTAATTTCTACTGTGAAGTTTTTCCTACGTGTTTTGGGTCCAATCATTTTGTTTTCCGGTCTCAAACTTTTTTAGGGATCTCTGAAAAGTTCCCAGGCTCTATGGTGCCCCAGTGGCTAATCAGAGCCCTATCAGGCTCGGACACAGAGAAATGAAAGAATTGGTACAATTTTTATGGAGTTCCCAGGTCCTCGAGTGACAGGTTGCGTGAACTACTCCCGTGAGAGTAAGTATGGCCATGATGGAGTATGAGTGGGGTGTGGGGGCCACAGGGGGTCAAGGAAGACTTCAAGAGAGCAGGCATGCCCAAGCCAGACTGTGCATGGCAAATGGTTTTCTAAGCAGGTTCCAGAAGGGAAAGATGTTGCAGGCAGAGGAAATGCAGAAGGAGCTGGCTGGGAGAAGAACCTATGAACAAGGGGCCGACTACCCAGTTCTGCCTATACTGCTCGGCAGAGCCTTGTGTTTTGGACCAGCAGTGCTGATATTATCCAGAAGGTTGCAAGAAATGCAGTTTCAGGTCCCCCAGCCCTCCTCCACATTAACAGGATCCCTGGATCGGAGCTAGGCCTCCTCGAGGGCTTGGGGCCCTGGGAGCTGGGGAGGGCGGCTGGTGGTTGGCCCATGGAACTGCAGCCTCAGGCCGGGGAGCAGTTGTTCCAAAAAATGTTTTTTTCAAGTTTGGCCTGTGATCTCATCTCTGAGGGCCCAGGCGGCTCAACCATTGCTAGAGGGTTGGGGGCTTTTCTGTTTCAAGGCTCCTCCATGCACTGGGCCCACACTGTCCCTCTGCTGGCCTTCGCTACAGACAGCCTGTCTTGCCTGTTGGCTCCCTGAGCCAGCACATCACCGATGACTTAATAGACTGTAGGCTGGGTGCGTAATTTATGCCTGTGAGTAATTGATCATGTTTGGATGAGCAGGGGAAGTGCCAGCAAGGGAAGGGAGAGGAAGCATCGATAACTGGGGGAAGGAAACCTGCTACCGTCAGCTAATTCCATGTCTCTCTGAGGCAGCTCTTTCAACACCATGGCCCCTGTTGCTGCTGTTGGCCCACCATCCCCTCCTCTATCCCCGTGCGTGGACGGGCTTTCTGGTGAGTGAGGGCTAGTGGAAGAAGCTGGAGACTGAGCCAGGAAACTTGGCTTATAGGCCAGGTTGTTTTAGGAAAATCGCATCTGCCTGGGCCTCAGTTTTATGAACTGTGAAATGGGAAGTCTGGATCAGTGGTTTCCAAACGTAGCTGATAGCAGAATCACCAGGGATATTTTAGAAAACATGAACTCCCAAGTCGTTGGTACAGTAGGCACAGAGGGAGGCCAGGAGCCCGAGTTGTGACAAACACCTCCGGTGATTCCAAAGCAGCTGGGCGGTTGGAAATTGGGGAACTCCGGGATTGGAAAGATAACCTTAAAGTTCCTGTCCTGCTCTGATCTTTTCAGACCACCAGTAAGGCTGCACTTCCCCGTGACCTCTTCAGGGCATCAGGACAGTCCTAAAGAGAAGAGACTAGAAACTAGAAAGGCATCGTTTACTCCTGGGTCTGTTGCCAGTTCACTAAGTGATAAGTTTCTCCCCATGCCCTGCCTAGCCCACCGCTACTCTCGCTGATGATGCCATGTACTCTTATCTGAGCACCAGGTCAAGGTGCCTGGGGAGATTTCAAAACACAGCCGAATGGTTCCCATAGTCTCTGGGATTCTCTTCACAACATCCAGGGTAGCTCAGGACGCCGTATGTTTGGATCACCAGGTCCATAAGCCAGTGACCTGTCCGAAGACATCGCAAAATGGGCCACGTGGGTCCCATGGGGCTGACTGGGGAGCATCTGGTTGGAGGAGGCCACTGCCATGCTGGCAGGAAGCAGGGGTTGTGAAAGGCAGATCCTCACTCTCTTTCGGCCTCGTGTGAGTCTAGACACAGCCTGCCCTTGGAGCAGTCTGCTGCGTTGCACCCGAGTGAACAGAAGACCTGTGTTTGAACCTGCTGCTCTTAGAGGAACAGGAGCAATGGGAGCCTATTTCATCGTGTGTAAGATAGAGAGTCAACAGTCACTCTGGCCATCCTCCCAGTCCAGTTGGGAGGATTAAATGGAACCACTTGAATCCTGTGCTCTGTGAGTAGTCACACTCCGAAGATTGTCTGCCTCATCCCAGCTGCCCCTAGCTGCCTGCCCTGGGACCAGGGGGAGCCAGGCTGGCTGAATGTTGACATCTCTCACTGTGATGGAAGCAGGACGTGGAGGGTCTATGGCTGCACTGGGCCAGAGGGGCGCTGAGGAGATAGACCAGCTTTTGGTTCCATTGGAAACTTCTGGAACTCCTCCACGCTGCAGAGCCAGCTGCTCAACCCACTGCTTTCATGTCTTCTCTCATCTTTTGGAGCCTCGCATGATGGCCCCAGGTCAACAGGCACCTGCATGCCGGCTACCCAGTGAGGCTGAAGCCAGTTCTATGGGGTTTCTCAAATCTGTCACTTTCTGTCCATCCCCTTCTTCATCACCTTAATCCAAGGCACCTTCCAGGGACCAGTATTGCCCTCTGCAGATGTTTCTCCTCATAGCAGCCAGAGAAGTCCCCTTATGGTGTAAATTCGGTCATGCCATTAATTTTGACTAGCTTCCCCTTCTCACTGAATAAGATCTAAACAGGCATGTGAGGAATGCCCTGGAATGGCTTCTCATTCTCTCCGCATGGACGTCACCCTTCTCCCCCTAGTTTCCATGGCCTTGAATAACCCTGCTTCCATCTCTCCTTCCTCGCTTTGTGGAGAAGGTGCATTGCTGTGTGTTCTCAGCCTGTTACTGTCCTTCCACACACATGGCTACACACCATCTTCCCCCTTCTCCCCCACCCCACAACTCCTCCGAAGGGAGGCAGGACCAGATCTTTGAGCTCCAGTCAATGGGATACAAGTGCAAGTGACCCACACCACCTCTGGCCTTGACCCCCAAATGTCCAAGAGCTTTTTCTTTTTGCTCTTGGCTGTAAGCAGAGGATATAATGGACAACTCCACGGAGACCTTAGGGGACAGTGGGGAGTTTGGATTTTTGAATAACTGAGCTAAAGACCACCCACCAAATACTGGATTGGTTCTGACAAGGACTAAACTTGTATTGTCTGAAATCACTGAGATTTGGGCTTGTGTGTTCCATGGCCTGACTTCTGGCCGGTTTTCCATTTGCCAGGCTGTTCCCTCTGGTTGGAATGCTTTTCCCTATCGTTCCTTACAAACTTGTGTTTTAGCTTCTCGGTCTTCATTTAAAAATTACTGCCAAATCTTAGCTTTTATTTGTGTTCTTGTCTATTTTCTTACAGAACTTTTTACAACTCATATGTCATTTTCTAAAAATTTGTTTTCGGGGCGCCTGGGTGGCTCAGTGGGTTAAAGCCTCTGCCTTCGGCTTAGGTCATGATCTCAGGATCCTGGGATGGAGCCCCGCATCGGGCTCTCTGCTCAGCGGGGAGTCTGCTTCCTCCTCTCTCTCCGCCTGCCTCTCTGCCTACTTGTGATCTCTGTCTGTCAAACAAATAAATAAAATCTTTAAAAAATATATATAAAAATTTGTTTTCATTGTGCTCTTCCCCTAGAATGTAAGCTCCCAAGGGCACGAATAAAGTTTGTCTCACTCCCCTGTGTATATCCTATGCCTAACAAAGTGTCTGGCAAAAAGTAATAATTTAACAGCTATTAGCAGGTGGATTAAATGAATGGATGAACCATTTATGTATGATTCAGTTCAATTCAAATATTTACTGGGCACCAACTTTATGTCAGGTACTTTACACACATATAAAGCATTCTCTACTCAATTCCTCAGTAAGATCCTACTGGGGAGGTAAGATCATTATCCCCCCTTTCCACATAGGAATCAGGAACTGTGGCAACCGTAACCCAGACCTTTGCCATGGCACCGTCTGGTCATCACCTTGCTTCTGAAAGATAGGTACTATGATCTCCATTTTATAACTGGAGAGACACATGCTCAGACCGAGTCACTTTCCCAAGGTCATGCTGCTAATGAGGTCGTGGAGCTGGGATTTATTTTTTTATTTTATTTTTTAAAACATTCATTTGTCTTCGAGTTCCTTTTTTTTTTTTTTTTGGTTAAGATTTTATTTATTTGATAGAGATCACAAGCAGACAGAGAGGCAGGCAGAAAAACAGGGGGAAGCAGGCTCCCTGCCGAGCAGAGAGCTCGATGCGGGGCTCGATCCCGGAACCCTGGGATCATAACCTGAGCTGAAGGCAGAGGCTTTAACCCACTGAGCCACCCAGGTGCCCCATGGAGCTGGGATTTAAACCCAGGTCCAGGGGGAGGGAGTGGAAGAGAATGGAGACCCACCTCTCTTACAAGGCTATGCTTCCTGACAGCCTCATTAGAAGTCCCTAAAGAATATCCCGGGGACGCCTGGGTGGCTCAGTTGGTTAAGCGGCTGCCTTAGGCTCAGGTCATGATCCCAGCGTCCTGGGATCGAGTCCCGTATCGGGCTCCTTGCTCGGCAGGGAGCCTGCTTCCTCCTCTCTCTCTGCCTGCCACTCTGTCTGCCTGTGCTCGCTCTTTCTGATAAATAAATAAAATCTTAAAAAAAAAAAAAAAAGAATATCCCGATCGTGGGTGGAAAGGAAGAAAGATGTGGAATTCGTCCAGAGTCCCCTGAGCTTGGTTTGCAATGGGATTTCATTTCAAATGCAGGACCCATTCTCTCCCCTGGCGCCTGGGATTGGGGGCACCATTTTGCATCCTGGGAATGCAGCTCCCTTGACCTTGGGTGAGCCGGCTCGGCTGGCCACTGCCAATAAGCCCGAGGCATGAGTGCCCAGGTTCATCTGGGGAGAGCAGCCTGTGCTGTGATAGGCAGAGAAAATCTGTGATTAATTATGGCAGATGAAAGTATGAAGTAATGACTCCTTCTTGAGGGCTGGGCAAGCCAAAAAGCTTCGCTTTCTGGGTCCATCTGGAGACTGCCCAGCCCCTTCTGCAACCAGCAGGAAACTTTAATGGCTGCAAGTTCTGTGACTTGGCGGGTGCGGAGGGGGTGGCGCGCGTAGAACTCATGAATCCTCCGGGGTGGGAACTAATTAGGGTGCAATTTTTCAATTACGGCACATTGAGCGAGCCTCTCCCCGGACCCCATACCATCCCTCCATGGATACACTCCATTTGTCTGTTTTCCTTTATTTCTTAATCATTTGATGATATGACAGCAATTATTTGTCATTTGGAAGGGAAAATCGTCACACAGCTATTGTTTGCCTCCTGAAACCCCCGGCTCTTCTGTGGAGATGGTTACATTTGATAAATGTTTTGCATTCCCGCCGCACCTCCCCCACTCCCACCGGGGGTTGGTGTGGCAACAGGAAAACATTAGCCTGTGACGCTAGCCTGCTCTGATTGAAAGCCCTTTGCAGAAAGGCCTGGAAAAGAGTAGGATCGAGTTTAAAAGAGCCGCAGCCCAGAGTTCCAGGCCCACCCACGTCACGTAGGTTGAGGCTGTGGGATGCTGGCTTGGGGAAATTTGGTCACTTCTCTGAGCTAATAAGCCAGCATTAGAATCGGGAATGCAAAACAGAAATGGAGCACAAAGGAAAAAGGCAAAGAAGAAAGCCGCACTCCGCCAGAAATGGGAAAACTTAAATGACTTTGTTTAAATGTCACGGTACTCTCAAAGCCCTGTTCTCATATGTATGCAAGTTAATTAAATGGAAAAATGTCAAATTAGTTGCTTAAAATATTAATGGCAGGAATTATCCCAGATTCTAGAACAGGCAGTGTAGAGGAAATGAACCTTTTCGGGCTTAACCCTTTTCTGGGTCATCTTCCTCTCACCAAGCATGAGAAGATCAGTCACGACTAAAGGGTTTTGTGGGTTTCAAGACGCGAGCTTTCCAGTGGGCTTGCAAGCTGCCATTCTGTCTGTGATACAGAACTCACTAGTGTCATTTACTTGGGCAGCATTGGCTCCACGTGGGGGATCTGAGGTTTCCAGAAAGGCCCAATGATCATGACTGGGTCCTGGTGGTCTGTTCCGGAGTCTGGCTCATTTGCCAATTTTTCTTTTGGCTTTTGAAGGGTATTTTGGTTTAAAAAACCCATTACAATGCAAAACTGAAAAAGATGGTACATAGAAGGGCATCCCTATTCTAATCACCAAATGTTTAATCAGTACCAAGGAGGTCCAAAGGCTGTTCTGAGCAAAATGGTGGGAAAAGGGAGAGTCCCAGACTCAAGGGCTTTGGACCCGGCAGGGAGAGGCCACAGGGCTCGGAATCTAGTGTCCTGTTAGCATGTAGGGGAACTGAAGCCCCAAGAAAACAAGGAACGTTCCAAAAGCCACACAGCTACCGAGTGGTGATAAGGCTCATTTATTCATGCAACACAGTTCCTGCCCACCTCCCCCCCGGAACTTCCATATATTTCGGGGCGACAGGACTAATAGACACAAGCCTGTGCCTGCTGCATGCCTGACACTGTGGAAGGAAGGGCAGAGGATGGAAAAGCAGGGACGTGGTTATCAGGGAGACCTTCCCTCTATCAGCCAACCAGCACTTAAACTGCCCACAGTGGCAGCGCGCGCTCCGTGCTGGCAAAGGCAGGCAGGCCAGGAAGTCAAGTGGTATCTATTGAGAAATTATGGCTGCTCACCGTACAGACACGCTTAATGTCTTTCCAACTGTTATCCCTCTTTCATAGATTAGGAAAGTAAGAGAAACTCTAAGCCAAGGAGATGGACCAAATAAGATCCCCAGAAAGTGATAATCCCACAGGAGGCAACAGGATCTCAGTTTAGTGATAACTGCAAATTAGCAATAGAAACACCAGATAAGGGGCGCCTGGGTGGCTCAGTGGGTTGATGCCTCTGCCTTCGGCTCAGGTCATGATCTCAGGGTCCTGGGATTGAGCCCCGCATCGGGCTCTCTGCTCAGCGGGGAGTCTGCTTCCTCCTCTCTCTCTGCCTGCCTCTCTGCCTACTTGTGATCTCTGTCTGTCAAATAAATAAATAAAAAATCTTAAAAAAAAAAAAAAAGAAACACCAGATAATAGGGCTTCCAATTCCAAAAAACTTGGGGAAACCATATGTATATATATATGGCCAATGAGGTCAGCTGAACCATCGACCTGAACACATCCTCATTTTCATCTCCAGAACCTTGGAATGCTGCCTTCTGTGGTGAAAAGGACTGTGCAGATGTGATTCAGTTAAGCATCTTGAGATGGGAAGACTATTCTGGATGATTCGCACGGGCCCAATATAATCACAGGGCCCCTATAAGATGGAGGCAGGAGGGTCAGAGCAAGGAGGAAGAGATGTCATGTAACAGAAGCAGTCGTTGAGTGATGCACTCGGAAGATAGAGACAGGAGCCCTTAACCAGAGGATATCAGTAGCCCCTTGAAGCTGCAAAAGGCAAGGTGGTGGGTTCTTTCCTGGGCCCTCCAGAAGGGACTGGCCCTGTCAATATCTTGACTTTTGCCCAGGGAGACAGATTTTGGATGTAAGAGAATAAATGAGCGGTGCTCTAAGCCCCTCAGGTTGTGGTCATTTGTTACAACAGCAGTAAGAAACTGATACAGGCCGTAACTGCCAAGAGCTACTGTCTCATTCCTTGGCCAGAAGAGGTTGGGTGGAGCAACACTGGCTCAGATTATGGGTTGCTTTTAAATCTCCTCCTCAGCTGCATTCTGGGAGAGTGGCTGCTAGAGGTGTGCGCTTTTCATGGCAGGGGCAAAACTGGGAGAGGAAACTAGCAGACACTTGCCATGTCTGCGGCCATTTCAGCTCTGAGACCCCCCACTTCTGCCCATCTTCCATGGGTCACATGGCCAAGCTGAACATCCGTGGGAACTGGAACTATACACAGCCTCGTCTAGGGGGAGGCACGGCAAAAGCACACAACAAAGGGCAGGGATGTACGATCCTTATCCTGGGGAAGGGTAGTAAATAGTTGGGACGTGCCATGGTTTCCTGAAGATTCGTAATACACGTTAACATGCGGACAGCTCTGAGAAGTCCTGTAGAAAATAAGCCTGTGTAATGCTGTTCACACAGAGTTCCCCAAGCTTCTTGGAGAACAGAGCCCGACTATTATCCTACAGGGTTAGGATTTTGAGACATGCTCATGAAGTTCAAGGGAGAAGAAGACAAGGGGCTTGATTGGGCCTTGAGAGTGGATTCAAGCAAGGGATGAGGCTTTCACCACTGGCGGAGCAAAACTGAAGCCTTTTTATGTGGGTTCATGTCCCCTATCCTCGAGGGACGCTTTCTTATGGGAATTTTATAAAATACTCCATTCCCTTAGGACAAGAAGAACCCAAAATGATATCCATGTTGTCTAAAAGAGCAAACAGCATTGTCTGGGAATCCAGTCTGTATCAGTCCAAGGGCCCGCTGGAAATTCCTCAAAAGGTGGGTGCTCACCTCTCATCCAAGGTCTGGAGTGTCTCTGGTCAACCAGACTTCCTGAAAACAAGCACAGATTTGGGAAGTATTGCTGGATGGGAAACAGACAGACAGAGGTGGTGAAACAGGTTTCCCACCAGAGTTGATCGTCAGGCCCGCTACTAGAAGTTTTCCCCTTCCCGTGAGCCCCTAGACGAGGAACAGGCAGAGGAGTTGAAAGCAAGTCTCCCAGCGTGGGCTCTGTCAACTCCAGCTGATGTAAGTGAACAGAGTCACTGGCTCCAGGAGGGTCCCAGGGGAAAGTGGGGAGCCTCTTGCTTTGGGGGGGGGTGGGCTCCACTGCTCTGAGAAACAAGGGTGAGGAGGACGTGCTCTCCCTGTGCCCTGCCTGGCTCCCTCCACTGTGAGTCACCACAGCGCTGCTGCCCAGGGAGGGCTGGCCACTCTGTGGGATGATGACTTATTTGACACACTTAATTAGCCTATTTCCATGTAACATGTTTTAACGGAGGCCATTACAGCCTAATAAAAGGAAACAATAGTGCCATAAATCCCGGGATCAATAGAAAGGAAAGCAGCGAGGCTGAGAGCAGCTTCCTCTGAAAGACCCAGAGGGGCTTCAAGAAAGCAATTCCCCTTGAAATTGAAGGATGAAGGGAAGGAATGTGTGCCCGCTCACCCACGCATTCAGCAAATACTTAGAGGGGCCTGAATATGGGCCAGTCTCTCCCTGTAGCCCCATAGAGGCAGACAAAAGGCACAGCCTGGTGGAGGAGAAAGACACAAGAACAAGAATGTCGCCATTCAGTGTGGCCGATGTTATGAACAAGAGCTGGAAAGAGAGACTTCCTGGAGGCAGAATATTTGAATGGGCTTTGAAGGATAAACAGGAGTTTTCTGGGTGGAGAAGGGAGTAGGGGAGGACAATGCCAAGAGCGGGAGGAGCACTTGGAAAGCACGAGAAAGGGGCATGATAAGTTTGGGGAATAAAGGATGGGAAAGAAGCGGAGAGAGGCTGTGGCTGGAGAGGCATAGTGAGGCACGGTGGAGAAGAGCCTACTTTGCCAAGCTGAATTTGGGATTCTTTGGAAATTCAGAGAAGGTGAAGGAGCTTGGAAGGCACAGTTACCAGGGACAAGCAATGCAGAGAAAACTCCTTGTCTTGCTTCATCTGGGACCCCTGAAGGGCTGAGTCTGTCTCTCTGGTGACAATAAGCAAAAATTGCACAGGTCCGTGTGTTGTATTCAAGAGGAGAGTCGGATCTTAGCTTAACTTGGCCATCAGCCAGTGACTTCACTGCAGACTACTCTAACCATCCGAATTTCAGTTTCTTTCTTTTTTTTTTTTTTTTAAGATTTTATTTATTTATTTGTTAGAGAGAGAGAGAGAGCGCAAGCACAGGCAGACAGAGTGGTAGGCAGAGGCGGAGGGAGAAGCAGGCTCCCTGCCGAGCAAGGAGCCCGATGTGGGACTCCATCCCAGGATGCTGGGATCATGACCTGAGCCGAAGGCAGCTGCTTAACCAACTGAGCCACCCAGGCGTCCCCGAATTTCAGTTTCTTGATGGTAAATGAGTTTTCCTCAGTACCTCTCTCCTTCACCAAAGCATCCAATCAAGTCCTGTGGATTTTACCACCCCAAATACGTGTCCTTCCCCCCTAGTTGAGGCCACTGTCATAAATGGTCACTTGGAAACTGTCGGAAATCCTGAGTTGGGCTTCTGACTTGCCGTCTTGCTTCCTTGTTAGGTGGGGTCTGTGCCAGGCCTGTGAGGACCCGGATGGTAGATACTGAAGCTTCGTGAGCCACGTGTCTATGCTGCACTTTCTTCTTTGGGGGAAGCAACCCAAATGTTCACCAGCTGATGACTGGGGAAACCAAATACAGTATGTTCATTCAATGGGATATTAGTTAGCCATGAAAAGCCATGAAAAGTAAGGCTCTAACATCACTGAACCTTGAAAACATTATGCTAAGTGAAAGAAGCCAGACACAAAGGGTCATATATCATAGGTTCTATTTATAGGAAATATCCAGGATAGGTGAATCCAGAGAGACAGAAAGCAGGGCTGGGGCGAGATGGGGAAATGGGAGGTTATAGTCAAAGGGTATAGGGTTTCTTCCTGAAGAGATGAAAATGGTCCAAAATGGACCGTGGTAAAGGTTGCAGGAGTCTGGGAGTATGCTAAAAGCCATTAAATTGTATACTTCAAATAAGTGAATTATGTGGTATGCAAATTGTTTCCGAGTAAAGTTGTAGGAAAAAAAGATTTTCAGCTCCCAGGCCATACACAAACAAGCTGCGGACCACATTTGGCTCACAGGCTGTTGTTTGCTGACACGGGGATTCTATATTCCTGCCAAAATGCATGGTCTAAACTACGGATCTGATTTTGTCACTCCCCTGTCTGGAGTGCCATCTTCAATGGCTCCCCATTACCTGCAGGATAAAGAACTAATTCTTTGGCTCTCACACCTGCTCTTCCACACTCAGTCCCCAACTAGGCTTTCCAGTCTCCTGTCCTTCCGTCCCTCTCCACGCTGCAACCCCATGAATGACTCTTTATATCCACTGATACTTCCCTTGATTTGGTTTCTGTCTTACCCTCTGCCCTCAGGATTCTGGAAGGTTCTTACTTATCTCTCAAACGTTCACTCAGGTATCCCTTTCCTTTATGGTACCTCCCGCAGTCTTCCCGGGGGAATGGATTGCTACTCGAGTATCGTATGGTCTTCGATCATATTTATTTAATTAGATATACGCTTCCCTTCAGAAGACTGTGAGCTCCTTGGCAGCAGCAAAACAGGAACCATGTCTTTTCTCCTTGGCCCAACCAGTGCTCAGCACAAGTTCCTGGCGTGCAATCAACATGCTTTCTTGAAATGAATTGAAGCCTGGTGAGAAGCAGACTAGCTAAATGGTATCAGAGGAATTCAGCAACATCTCACTGCAGAAAAGGCTCCTGGAGGATGTCTAGTAACCTAAGCCCCTCATTTTCTGGGATGAAACTTGCTGGAGTCCTCCGGCAAGGAGGGGCTGGGGTTCATCTCAAAATCTGAGTCTCCACCCCTGCCCCCACTCAGGGGCTCTTGTGTGCACACCTCCGTGTCTTTCCACAATCCCTTCCAACATGAACACTCTGGGAATCAAGGCAGCTTGCCACAGGCAGGTTTTAGAGCCATCTTCTTGGCTTGGCTCAGCCAAACATCCCGATGGCCCACGTTTCTCCTCTCTCTCTCCCATTCTGGGCACTCTCGAGCTCCCTAGGAGGGGTCAACTACCTTGGGAGTGGCCGGAGGAGCAGGCTGGCTCCTCAGGGCACGGCCGGCTGCAGAAACAGAGTGTGGCCCACCCCGTGACACAGCTGGAGCGGGAGATTGGACCCTGGCTCAGACTTGGATCCTACAGTTTGATTTATGGCATTGCGTACTTGTTGCACACATGTTTTTCCTAAGGCTGGGAACACCCCAGGCTGCCTGCGGTTTTCTCTTTCTTTTATCATGTGTGTGTATGTGTGTGTGTGTGTGTGTGTCTGCGAGAGACAGAGACAGAGAAAGGAAGAGAAAGAGAGCTGTTTCTGAGCCTGATGCAGGATCAAGGTCCTTACAGGCTGCTGAATAGTTAAAGAAGATTCTGCGTTTCACGAAGGCGTGTTCCTTCTGTGCAGGTGCACGTAGAGCCGCCTACCACCTCTGTGGTCTGTCGCCGAGCTCCTACTATGCACTGTTGTGCTGGGTAGGAACTCTGTGCGGTGGGAGGGACTGTCCTTGTGTGCAGAACGAGGGAGCTGTGACCGGGAGAGGTTTCGAGGTGTGCCTGGGGCCCCGGTTGGCAATGGTGCATCCTACACCTGGAGTCTGGACTTTGTTTCTGCTGTCTTATCCCTCGAGCCCTCCCCTCCGCTGACCTGACACCAGGCTTTCGCCATGACAAACACGCGGTCCCCACCTTCCCAGAGCTTCGCTGGAGTTTGTACAGTACCATTTGTCATGAATAGCTTGACTGAGACTGACCAAACTCCGAGCTAGTTTTTGGGCCCACGTCTATGCTTTTGTATTGATTCTCTGACTTCTTAAGCTGCAGATCAGCTGTTCAACTGTGTCTCATCAGCAGAGGAAGAAATGCAGAATTCGGGAGGTCAATCACCATGCCCAAGGTCAGCTAGCTGCTGGATGATGGAGCTGGGATGCGGGGCCTTGTCTCTCATGTGTCAGCGGAAGCCCTTTCTGGCCTGCAGTGCTGGTCCATGCTATGAGCTCTCTTTCTCCACTAAAACCTCTTGGACCCCATCTCCCATCACTTCTATGTTAACGGTGCATCGGGTCCTCCCCATCTTAGGTTGTGTTTATATCCTTGTGGCGTTCTCTTGTCTCCATGGGCAGAAACAGCACAACAAATGGGGAGCCAGGCCACGTAGGGTCTTTCCGTGGTCTCCCTGGGGCTGGCTTCTGAGGGCCTCGAGTCCTTGCCCACGCTGGCCCCCACATGGACACCAGCACAGACTGGAGGGGACTTTCCTGTTTTAGAGAGGAGACATGGAGGCCAGAAAGGACAGAAGTGACTAACCCAAGCACACAGAGAGATTACAGTCCATCGAAGACAAGAAATCATTGCCCTGGCTGCAAGGTGTGGCTGCAGGTTTGAGAAGACATTTGACTTTTCCTGTGGGTCCCCATGAGCAGGAAGGCAGATGCCAGCTCTTCTGAGGAAGCACATCCTACTGTTCAGTGGTGTTTGAATGGCAAGAAGATTATCTGAGAGGTAGTGAGCTCCCCGTGGCAGGAGATGACTAAGAGGCTGCATATATTCCCCCCACTGTGGAGCAGGGTTCAGATTTAAAAGAGCTCAGGGACTTCTGTGCCTACTCAAAGGACCCAAGATGCCAGAATCTGACTGTTGCCTTCGTTTCTGGGAGAGTCGGGGAGCAGGAAGGGGTGCGGTATAGCTTCAAAGGTGGAAAAAGCCTTCTGCCTAAAGAGGTCTCATTGTTAGCCATCAACCGAAGATTTTGTGGGACGCTCTCTGAAATGTAGGTCTGGGCCTTGTTATTTAACCTTAACCCCCGAGGGGTTGTCTAACTAAATGAAAGACCACAGCACTTAGAGGGTGTTAGAGAACCTTCTGTGGAAATGAGCCCAGGAAATGGGCGGGGATTGTCCTGGACACTCAGCTGGAATTGATGGGGCAGATGAAAGTGCAGGAAATGGCCTAGCATTCGATTCTGGGTAGCAGCCTGGACATCATCCTGGACCAGCAGCTATGGGCCTCAGCATCCAGAGGTCCTTGAAGGCTGGGGTCCGGGGAGGCAGCCTCTTCTGGGAGGTGAAGCAGGTCTAGATACCTCTCCTGGCCTGGCCTTTTAGGAGCCTTGTCCTTGGGTGAGTCACACGGCCTCTGAGTGTGAGTTCTTGCTCCAGGCAATGGGGTAGTGACTCCTCTCTCTGGGTGGGGAGGGACCAGAGAGCAGGTATGTGATGTTCCTAACACAATGTAGGGGGCGGAAGTGGTTTGAATCCCACATCTTGATTTACTGAGGGTGTAATCCCTCTTCGAAGTGTCTTCCTCAGCTTGGGGCCAGCCCGACCAAGTGTGGTTTCCTCTCTCTGTGTGTGCGCCTGTGTGTGCATGTGTGCAAGTGTGCGTGCATGTTAGGGACCTGCCATTCACATGCCACAGGGGGTTCATGTCCACCTGAGGGACCTGGGATGCTTAGACCTGCCCAACATGCTGAGACACTCTGGGATCCTTCCAGACAGACGAACACCACAGTGAGAGCTCATGGGGAGCTCACGGACAGACGGAAGTGGGGCAGGGATATCACCCTTGGAAAATTAAATAATGGTGCAAACCATAGCAAATAAAACTACTTAAGCAACAGAATTCTCTTCATGTTAATTTCGACTCTCATAGATTTTCTTACGTCTTTGATCCCTGATGTTACCTCCATATTAGAATCGGGTGTAAGTCTCGGTGTGATTTGACACCAGATCAGCTAAGTTAATTATCTTCTTTGTCTCTAGTTTCTTTCAGAGATCACCTCCCTCTCTAGACTATGTGTCCCCGTGAACCTTTGAGAATCACTGAGGGTCACCGCTCAAAAAGGAAGGTTTCTCTTCAGCAGGCGAGAGTCTTGGGATCTAGATGTAGTTCTCCACCAACCCAGCTTTGACAAGCTGCCTCACTTTGCCGGGCCTTGGTTTGCCAGCCCTGTTTGGAGAACAACAGTGCCTTCCCCATCCTCCTATATCTCAGGGGCAAAAAACAGCTCACGGGGATGGAAGGGCTGTGAAACGCTGTCAGTCCATTCCAGCTGATTCCCACCTGAGGGAATTCCACAGGGACCCCTAGAGACTCTGTGTAAGTGTTGCGCTAGGCTCCAGGACTTAGGGCAGGACCCTCTGCTCCCATGAGCTCACGGTCTGTCCTTGTTACTAGAAGTGGACTTCCAGTCTTTGTGCCCAGGTAGCATAGAATCTGTCTGCCTGTGAGTTTTTGGCTATGGAATTCTTGCCATGTTTGCCTCCCTTCTTCTCAGCAACGCTCTCACCCTTTCCTCCCCCCACATACTCACTCTGCAGGTGGGTAGAGCAGGAGGGGTTTTTGTATGCCTTCTTGTAATGCAGCAGTTGGGGCTAGTGAAGCTCAGGGGAGTGAATGACTGACCAAGATGCCAGAACAAGATGGTGGCAGACGGGAGAAGAGGTTGCCTTCTTTCTTTCTTTCTTTTTTTTAAAACAGCTTATCAAGATTCAATGTACCTTTATTTTCAACACATGGGACACATAGTATAAAGATTTCATACTGGACAAATGATGTTCATTAAGCCAAAAGGTGGGGGGAAAGAGAGGATTTTGCACTGCTGTGACTACAAGGTTTAAAATACCAGTATGCAGATTGTATCACCGAAAAAAATCCGAGTTGCGTTTATCAGGGACTTAAACTGAACCTAAGTGAAAGGGCTTTCTCACACCTCAGTTAGAAAGAAAACACCACAAAAAAGACTCCAAAAAACATAGACTAAAATTTCCGTGGCTGCCGAGGCAGTGAGGGCTCGTTTGCATTGTGCCAAAAGAGGTGACATCAGGCCAGAGAGTAAATGGCCTTGTCTCACTTTGTGCAGGTCACCAACTTGCTTACTTGTGATGCTCTGAAAAGGTGGCTGGGCGGGGACCAACCTGTGGGGACTGAGGGAGTATGTGGAATAGGAACGTCATGTGTGCACATTTCTCTGCCAGCAATGAGTGGCAAAGCAGAAAGACCCAGGAAGCTCAGAGCTCAAGTGGCCCAGAGCAGTCACCGTGTCACTAAAGGACCAGGAGGCATGGCAAGTCTGGTACTGGAATTTCACCAGCGTGGAGACTCAGGATAAGTGAGGGCGGACATCCTAGGAAGGGCCCATCCCAGGTTCTGTGGACCCAGCCAGGAGGAGCCAGCGCCCGGGGAGCCCTACATGTCGTCCAGGGCTATGCAGGCAAGAGTAGGGTCAGTGGGCCTCGACCAGCCTTCTGGCCTGCCCTTCCTCAGGGGAAGACAGGGTCTTTGATCCAGGCTTTTCCAAGACTGTCTCCTTGAGTTCTTCCATAGAGGTCACCAACTGGAGACCTGCGGGCTTTATGTGGGCTGCGGACAGGTTTTATTTGATGGGATCTTCCTTTCAGGAACTGTGCTGCCAGTTTTGAAACACTGGGTGTTTTCACATTAAAAAAAAAAAAAAAAGAAAAAAGAAAAATCTGGCCTTACTTGGGAAATCTGGCCATACCGGGCTGAGTTCCAGCATGACCACCATCGCTGGAGCTGGTCGTGTCCCTGACACCCTTCGGCCAAAAGCATGTTTGCCTTGGTCCCCACCCAGCCACGCTCACTCTTTCTCACTACCTTGCCTGGCCTCCTGGCATGGGCTTCTGTGACCCATGTCCAAGTCAGTCTTTATTTTATAGGCGAGGACGCTGAAGACCTGCCTTAAAAGTCATGGAAATCGAAGTTCTGAGAGTACTTCCCCCCAGCTTTGTATCTGTGGTCCCTGTCCCCCACTAGCCCCCCCAGGGATCTCCCCACCCTTTTCAAGCAGCTTCAAGCTCTGCTGGCCAAACACAGCTGGGCCCACAGGACACCCAGAGAAGTTGGTCCTCACCCCACCCCCACCGCAGAATATGCCCCCCCACCTCCAGCCATTGCAATTTCCAGATTAAAGATTCCAGGCAGGCTGGGGCCTATCTCCCACCCAGTGTCTGGGGCCTATTTTCTCCTTCAAGTCATTACAAGTTCAACGTTTCTAGCAACCCAGGGGCTCGGAGGCGGAGCTGCCTTTCCTGACAGCCCGGGGTGCTCAGACACCAGGTTTTCTCTGTTCCTTTTCCATATGCCCCGCTCTAGCCTTTGGTCTGGGTGCAGCTTGTCAACATTAAATAAGCACTTCTTGTGGTTCACTCATAACAATTCTTTAGATCTTGGAAGCCAGGCTGTGGAGCTCTGCATATGCATAGGTCTCATTTTCACACAACAGGCTGCTTAGCAGATGGGGGCCCAGACCAGCCTCCAACATTTAGCAGAGAGTTAAGATGTGGGAAACTAGGTGGCTTTTAACCAGCCCGGACTGTTGCCAGCATTCAACCTTAGAGAATTTTCACAGGGAAAAGAAAAAAAAAAAGATAAAATAAAAAAACCAAAAACAACAACACACACACAAAACCAACAAAACCACAGTTTTCCTTGCTCCCCCAAACCAGATGGCAGATGGTATGGAACCAATAAAACACAGATTCAAGCGTTTGTTTATTTAACTTTGAATGTAATATGGCTTTGTGGTCCCTTGCAAGGAAACACCAACCTTGCAACCAGAGAGCTGACGGATTAGTCAAACTTCAGAGCAGCATGGGGAGGGGCTCCTGAGGAGGCCACGGAGAGGGACCTGGGGACAATTCATGGCCCAGACCCCAAGCTTCGTGGCCCGTTTGCCTCTCCCGGTGAAAACCCAGGAGGTCCTCATGAACGCCAACTGACGCTTGGTTTCTGTTGCTTTGTCTTCTGTCAAGGTTCAGTCCAAGAAGCAGCCCACCACATGAGGAATGTTTCTGCGTCATTTCTAAAGCAGCTGTGGACGAGGCTGGTCTGGGCCACCAGCGTGAAAGACCATGAGAAAACGTCCGGAGCCCTTGAGAAAAGGCTCTCTGTCACGGTGCTCGGGGTTTGTGATATCAGAGAAGGAGAGTTTCTAGAGGCCTGTGAGGTGCCCTTTCTGTTTTGGCTTTCCAGAGACCTCGGGCGAAATTATATGCTCGGTTGAAATAACCATCTACATTAGTTAAGATTCTTTTGGTTACGAGTGGCAGAAACCCAACCCAAACTACTTTAAATAAAAAGATAATTTATCAGGTTAAGTGAGAGCAGATGGTTTCGGAGATGGCTGGAATCAAGGGCTTAATGTTCCCCGGGCTCCCTTTCTAGATCTTAGATCAGCTTTTTCTACAAGTCAGGCTCTTACCTTAAACTGTCCCCCAAATCGCATCCTCTGAGTTCATCCCAGCAGAAGGACAATCTTGTCCAACAGCTCAGTCAACCAAGTCCTACGAGGTGTCTGGGCTTGTTTTGGGAACCTAATAGAGTGGCCGGAGACTTGGGGTACCCTGACTGGCCAGACCTGGGCCATGATGACCCCCCCTATAGGTGGGAAGAGGGGCAGGATTAGCACTACCTTAAGCATATGGAATATATTCCCTAATTGGAAATACAGGGTAGGGATGGGATGTGGGAGGCTGGTAGATGTCGACTTTAGCCTGGGATTCTGGCATAGCTCTTTTTTTTTTTTTTTTTAAGATTTTATTTATTTATTTGACAGAGATCCCAAGTAGGCAGAGAGAGAGAGAGAGAGAAAGGAGGAAGCAGGCTCCCCGCTGAGCGGAGAGCACGATGCGGGGCTCGATCCCAGGACCCCGGGATCATGACCTAGGCTGAAGGCAGAGGCTTAACCCCCTGAGCCACCCAGGCAACCCTGGCATAGCTCTTTGTCCCTTCCCCCAATTCATTTTATGTCTCTCTCACTCTTCTCTCTCTCTAAATCAAGTTAGTAAATATGTATCTTTCATTGTAAGCAATACTAAAATTATGGAAGGTAGAAGTAACTTATTCTGCATGTGTGAACAGCGAAAGATTGAA
The DNA here is from genome assembly GCA_003697995.1 of Taxidea taxus jeffersonii. Classification (NCBI taxonomy): domain Eukaryota; kingdom Metazoa; phylum Chordata; class Mammalia; order Carnivora; family Mustelidae; genus Taxidea; species Taxidea taxus. The sequence goes on along the minus strand of ML099873.1, from coordinate 29,401 downwards.
TATATTCTAAAATATGGAGTTCTTTGGTAAAACTGAACCATCTTTGACTCAGAATGCCAAAGCCGGAGGGAGGTGCAGAGCCTGAACTGTTCATAATGTTGGTTGTGGATTGGGGCGGGTGGGGGGCTGCCTTGTCCAAAGCCTGGTTGCAGAGCCCGGTGCCTGGAACCTGATTTCAGACTCAGGGCTCTCTTCCTGTTGCCTGACTATGGCTTCTCATCATCCCCACTCTCTTGGGGCCTGACCCTTGTTCTGGAGTCTTCCATGAATTGGCTGGCAAGAATTTCTGGTCAACGTATCAACTTTAAGCGATAAAGCCTCCCAGGACTCTCTGTCGTGACTACTTGGGTCTTCCATACCCAAGAGAAGGCATCTTTAAGAATGATCTCTGCATCCATTTATTAATTGCTGAGTAACAAGTTAGCACAAACGTAGCCACCTAATGCAACACACACATTTATCATCTCGCAGGTTCTGTTAGTCAGGAGACCAGGTATGGCTCAGCAGGGTCCTCTGTGTGAGAGCCAGCAAAACCACAACCAAGATCTCGGCTGGGTTGTAGTCTCATCAGGAGGCTCACCTGGGGTAAGATCCACATCCAAGTTCCCTGGGGTTGTAGCCAAAGTCATTTTCTTGTGGCCATGTGACCAAGGTCCCTGACTTTTTGCTGGTTTCTTGCCACATGGGCTATCTTACCACAGTTGCTGACTTCATCAGGCCAGGGAGGAGAAATGCTCACTCTGGCCTAGAGTTTTATATAAAGCTCCATAATCGTGTGATTGAAAGCCCGTCACCCTTGTCTTATAATAACCTAACCATGGAAGTGACATCCTATTGCCCTTACCCTAGTCTGTTGGGTAGAAGCAAGTCACAGATTCCCCCAGGGTGGGTGTTATTTGGGTAACCTTTGGGACTTCCTCCACAATCCCTCACACCTTGGTGAATTACCCTGCATGTACCTACCTCTATGTAACAGGGAGCCCCTCCTCCAGGGAGGCTCCTCCAGGGAGTCCTCCGCCAGGCAGGACACACAGTGGTCTCTGAAGACAGCTAAGTAGGGATGATGAGCCTGTGAGCAGACAACGGCCCTATAGTAAGGTGCCTGCCAATGGCTGCATGTTTAAAGGGTCTGGGGTCACACAGGATAGTCTCTCCTTGGGCCGGGAGGGCAGGGCAGAGGGCCAGAGAGGGCTTCTCGAAGGAGGGGACACTGGCACAGCCTTGATAGATTAGTAGGATGTCAAGGAAGACAGAGATGGTGGCAGAGAAGGCCAAGATGTGGAAGTAAAAAGGCAAGGGGCATCTGGGGAGCCATGAGTAATCCAGTGTGACCAATACAAGCTCCCTGAGGAAATGGGGGTGACGCTGAATCCTTAAGGGGCTTATAGGCCAGGCTTAGAGATGTCTTCCTTCTGGGGTCTGTGGAGGGCCACCATGAGGCCATAACTTGGAAATTGGGGGCAGTGGCATGATAAACTTGGGGTTGCGAGGAGAGAGGACTTCCAGCAGGAGACTGAGCGGGGAAGTCACTATGGGCAGAAGACAAGCCTCGCTTGTCTGTACTAAGGAGGGCTCCCTCCCTACTCTCCCCCACAGAAACCCAGGGGAAGGCAGACCTTCTTAGAGCCATTTCAGGCAGCCAGGCTGTCAGAATGATGAGTTCTACAGCCTAGCAGCTGAACTAAAGAAGAAAAAAGTCCCAACAAGCCCCATCTCACTGCCCTTGACCTTGCAGTAGAGCTCTAAGTGAAAAATCTGTCATCTATTAATCTGTTAGAAGTTGACAAAAGGGACTTTGATCAGAGGTTGTTTTTCCCCCCTTCTTAAGTTTCCTGATGACACATAATAGCCCATTTCAGCCGGAGGGCCGGAAGCACGGCCCTCATTCTGCTCACTTCAACCCCAGTGGCCTCCCGCCCCGTGGCTTTCTCCCCGCCCCAATATTAATTGGGCTATAAGTGGTTACATGTGTTCCTTTTTATGTGTCAGTTGGAGTCTGTTATTTGAACTTCACAGCTATTTGGGCAAACAGGAGTGATGCTCTGGGCCCAAGTTGGGAAATGGAACAGTCCAGAATTTGGTGCACTGGCTCCTACCTCCTGATTTTTTTTTCTTCCTCTATCCCTTGAGGTCTTGATGTCTCCCGCCCCCACCCCTGCTCTATCCCCGTCATGCTCCTCTGCATGAGGCCCCCGACACGGCAGCCCAGCTCTTGGAACCATGAAGTTCACAGCCAAGAGAAGCCTTGAGGATCCCCAAACTGTAGCTTCTGGTTTTAAAGGAATTAAAAGCCTCGCAGTGGGGGGAATGTTTTTTAATAAAAATAACATTTGCTGAGGGGTTATTGTGTACACATTTCTTACATATGTGTTCTCTTGTTTCATCCTCAAAATAACTCTGTGAGTTAGGAGCCACATTGCCACTTTCACAAGGGGGAACCTGGAGACTGCGGGAGGCTAAGCGAGAGGATTCCCCAGGCCAGACTGCCAAAGATTGGGTCTTGCCTCTAACTCGTACCAGCTGTGTGATCTTGGACAAGTTGTTGAGCTTCTCTGTGTCTCAGATTGCTCGTCAATAATGGGTCTACTAATAGTACCTACTTCAAAGGGCTGTCCTGAGGATTAAATTGATTTAGTGCTTTTAGAGGCTCAGGGCAAGGGCTGGTGTAAAGAAAGCACTTATAGGGGTCCCTGATGAGGGTCTTCAAGACTGTGTAGTATGCGGTGGAAGGGAGATATCCTTGGTTTGAATCTCAGTACCCCAGGGTGAGCATGGGTGAGTTACTTATTTTTCTCTTCCCATGTATGAAATGGGGCTATTCCCCATGGTTGGGGGTCCCTCAGTGAAATGCTTTGTTCCCCACAGAATAGCCTAGTAGTGAATTTCACCAGCTGATAGGCCCCATTCAACTTGACGGAGGTTTTCATCGTTAGTGATGATCGTTAGTGACCCATCTTACTTTTATTGATTTTGTTTTTAAACTTTTAAATGTTTTGAAAGGCATCTCTACACCCAATGTGGGGCTCATACCTATGACCCCCAAGATCAAGAGTCATGTGCTCTATGGACTGAGCCAGCCAGGCTCCCCTAGTGACCCATCTTAAATGTGAATAGACTTCAAAGAGTTATAAGTAATATCTCTGGTGAGATGAGAAGATTTTGCATTCCAAAAACCAAAACAGAATGTAAAAAGAAAGAGGGGATCAAACTTAGAATAAAACAGAGATCTTGAAAATTAAAATTAACAGGCCAAAACCATGTTAAATAACACAACATTTGGAACACAAAGAGAACTCTCAGAAAGTAAAACAAAGAGATAAACAGATTGAAAGTAGGAAGGAAAGATAAGAAAATTGGAGGATCTGTGTAGGATATTCAGCATCCAAATAGAGCTCCAAAGAGAGGAAAATGGAGAAAACACAGGGGAGGCAATATTTAAGGAAATAATACAAAAATAAAATTCTCAGAACTAAAATCATGAATTTCCTTGATTGAGTTCAACACATACTCCACACAGCAAATGAAAAGACCCACATCAAGGCACATCATTGTGAAATTTCATCGTACCATGGATAAAGGGAAGATATTAAAAGCTTCCAGAAATGAAAAATGGAGAACAAAAACAAAAACAAGTCATGTGCAAGGGATCAGTTTACAGGATGGCACTGGATATCTCAACAATGGTTTTGGAAGCCGATTTACACCCTAGAATTCTATACCCAGCCCAACTATTAATCAAGTGTGGGCTTTTCAGTAACAACACTGAAAACTTTAGACAAAGAAGCAATGTTTTCAAAATTCTGAAAAAAAAGTGATTTGTGATATAGAATTTATATCCATCAAAATAATAATCCATTAGAGGGCCTAAAGACATTTCCTTAAAGCTTTTATTTATTTATTTTGTGAGGGAGGCACAGAGGGAGAGAGAGAATCTCCAGTCAACTCGCCATTGAGTGTAGAGCCCGATGCATTCGGAGCTTGATCCCCTTACCCTGTGATCACTATCTCAGCTGAAATCAAGGGATGCTTAACTGCCCAAGCCACTCAGGTGCCCCTCTAAAGACATTTTTTAAATACAAATTTCTCCCAAATTTGCCTTCTGTTTTTCCTGTTTCAGGATGCTACGAGAGGGAGTGTTCTGTAAAATGAGGAAGTCGACCACAAAAGAGGCAGATGTGGATCCACAAAGTAGACAGTCCCATGGTGGAGAAAGTGGAGGGATCCCTAAGATTACGTGGAGAGATGCCAGGATGGTAACCATGGCCCAGATGTAGCCTTACATTTCTTCCTGTCGTCAAGGCCCCACCTTACTGTGGCTGGCACAGTCGATCAAGCCCCCTCTTGCTTTCCTGAGCCACCCCACCGCAGCTCCCAGGCCAGCCACCTCTCACGCCTTTCCCAGGGTGACAGAGACTTTTGGAACCCTCTGTGGCCCACAGCCACGGAGGGATACTGTGGTGCTGCCATCTATTTTCTTCACTTGAATGCCCATCCCGGGTGCCTCATCTTTCAAACATGATCATCACAGCACCGATGTCACAAGGTCCTTGTAAGGATTAAGTGAGTAAATATTTCTGAAGCACTTAGAATGGCATCTGACATGTGGTGATGCAATACTGGTATTTGTTAAATGAGAGATGTTACATAGCTGTGACAGTAAACCCGTAGTGAACTGGAAACACCTTGGTTTAAACTTTGGCCAGCTGAGAGGAATCTGCTAGCTCCTCATCACACACCCAAACACCCCTGAACCAGAGGCATTGTGCGAGAGGCATTTCATCTCGGGACGTTAGTGCGAGTCTGACCACATCCGTTCCTGCTGACCGTGACTTAGTGACTCCTCATTACTCTAAGGAGGAAGCTGGAGGCTTCTCCTCATCCCACAAGTCTTGCTTGGCTGTCCTCTTCAGAGTCACCTTGAACCAGCCCTCCCTTGCCAACCATCCTCCCGCTCCAGACCTGCTTCGGGCAGACCCTCACGAGCTGTGCTCCCTCCCACCTCAAGACCCTCAGCCATGCTGTTCCCTCTGCCTGCACTGCTCTTCCCAACACCACCCCTTTTCCCTTTTGTTGCTTCCTACTTACCCCTTGGATCTCAGCCAGGTCATCATTTCTGCTGAGAAGCCTTCCTAGAACCCAAAGGCGATTAGAAATCCCGTGGCACATTCTCCTGGCCTGGGGAATGCTGAATTCTTGCACCCAGTATGACCTCTGCCCCCCCGCCCCCACCGCCTTGTATCCTCCGTTCATTCAGCGTAGGCTTACTGAGTGCCTGTGCTTACTGGTAGGCAGGGCCTAGAAAATGCAGCAACGAACCCCAGAGACAGAAGCCCCAGCCCTCGGTGAGGTGAGTGTGCTCTCCAGTGGTTTTTTGGTGTTATCGCGTACCTGGCAGAAAACAGGCTTTAATTAAGTGTTTGCTGTGAAATAAGCCACAGGAACCTTGGCGCCTTCCCCTGAGAGTGAAGATGGGGTTGGGCCCCCCATCCCCGGCAAACTGTGAAGATCACCTAGTAGCAGGGGCAGGAAGCAGGGGTGCTGAAGGGCAGTATAGTTTAGAGGCAGGTGAAGAGAAGCCCCACCCAGCGGAAGGTCACTCTGGTTTCTTTGGCAAATATCCGCCCCGGCCCCATTCCCCTGCTTCACCTCCTGTTCATCTGGCCATGCCTGTAACCAGGTGAGCCTTCCAGATTAACCCAGGGCTGTAGGAGGAGCCGGGGGAGGGCCCTTGCACAAGTGGGTAACCCTGTGAGTAATCCAGAGAAACAGCTCTGGCCCAGCGGTTCACCCCAGGCTTGTTTGTGTCTCGTTTCCTCGGGCAAATCAGCCCCTTCATTTCACTCTGAGGTTTAGGGTTTCCCCTAGAGCTCTTGGGGAGTCAGGCCAGGGTGCTGTGCATCACTGTGGGAAGGCTTGGAATTGGAAGTAAGAGATGGGGTCCAAGTGAAGGTGACACCAGGTAGGGGCTTTCGTGGGGGGGGTGTCCCTCTGAAGGGCTTCAGCCTCATTCTCGTGCCCTTGGCTCCTCCTTCCAAGGCCACGTGGCAGAAGGGGCTAACAGTAACACCCAAGGAGAGCGAGGTTTTAGCCTTTTGTCCCATCCAGGTGAAAGGTGGGGAGAGGAATAGGAATTAGGAAGCACGAGGCTCTGCGCAGGTGAGAAGCCATAGGGCTCCATCTTTGGTACCCAAGTCGGGCATGGGCAGTGCGCTTCCTGCGGCCTTTGTCAGTGAGCAGGAGGCACTCAAGCTCTCTGAGCACATCCTCTGGGGCTCAGCTCTGTCCCCTTGGTCCCAGGTACAATGGATGTCTTTTCTGTGTCAGGCTCCAGCAGCACAGACACAGAAGAGAGATCATTCCTTGGCATTTATCCTTGAGAAACTCACTCTATGTCCCCGATTCTCACTTTCCCTATATAAAAGTCTTCTCAGCCCGCCTCGGAGGGATGCGGGGCTCACGCAGGGCAGCATGCACTACACGTGACAGAGGACCACAGCCTATGTGCTGAAACCCCAGAGCCCTCTTCAACAGTTTTCAAGGAACCAATGCTCCAGATAGCTGGAGGCTGTCCATGCCCCTCAGCAAGCACTGTCCCCACATGCCCGAGATGCATCAAACCCTCGAAGCTGGCAGGTATTCTCTGATGTTCCTGGGCTCGTCTGTTCCCGGCAGCTGAGCTGTGTGGGCTTCTCAAGTGTTATTTGTGTTTGGGCTTAAGTGGTACCTATGACTCTAGTGAAATAATGCAATAATTATTCCATGATGCGATGAAATATGAGTGCAGAAAATAGAGTTGTTTTTTTGCACGCGAGCTGGAGCCCTTTGGAGATACTGACACATGCGGTAATGAAACAACGCTCGGTGAATCGATTACAAAGGGAGATAATAGTAAAGGTTAGAGGGGAGAAAATCCCTATGAAAGTTGAATCTTTTGGCATTCAGCTTTTTGTCCTCCCTCTACTTTAAAGAGACAGAGACTAGAAATTGTCAATGATGCTCTGTGGGTATGGTTTATTTGGGAAAGGTAACCAAGAATTCCAAATGGCAAACACAAACGATTCCCCACTTTCAGTGACTGTGTGGGCCAAGTGTCCCCGATCAAGCTGGACTTATCTGGTTCAAGAGGGCCTGTCCTGTAGCTGTGATGCCTCTTTGGGAACGGGAAGGGGAGGGAGTCAGGGCTGACTCAAGCCCCAAGTTGGCGTGAGAGCCTCAGAGCTGGGAGAAGCATCATGGTCTCTAGTCTAGGCTCTCCCGGGGACGGACACGTCCACCACGGCCCCACGGCTAAGTGGCTGTACAGGCTTTCTGTGAATGTCCCTGTGACTCAACACCTCTGAGTCCAGAGCCTGGCTCATTTTGCATCATATTCTGGTAAGCGTGCTTGACTCATTTCATCTCTTTTACCACGCTTCTTGACAAGCCTTCCTTTGCCTACAGGTGAAGATGCTCTGCTACTTACATTCAGTTATGAAGAAAGCAGGTCTAGATGGAGACTCACCCTGTAGGATCAATTAGTCTCAAGGTATCAATTTTCCCAGCAGCCCTGGGTCTTCTCATCCCTTCAGAGCTCCTTGGTTCTTTTCCAGGATCTTACCATCCCTCCCAACCCTACGATCCAGCCCTTCTTTCAAAAGATCTACCATTGACCCCACTTATGTAAATTTCTACCTGATCCCTTCTTCGAGTTTACAGGAAAATAATGTACCATGGATTGAGATGAATTCTAATTCTGGCACTTTCTAACGCAGAGACCTTGGAGTGTATACTAACCTTTTCTAAGACGCTGTGCTTTTCTCACTTATAGAAGGAGAGTTCAAATAGTCTATTGCAATGGTTCATTCATTCAATGATTTTTTTCAGTACCTACAATGTGCCAAGCATGATGCTGCCAGGTGTTGGGGTACAGGCGTGGGAGAACTAGAGACCTTCTGGAATGCCCTCAGGAACGAGGCTTTGCTGGCTGATCGATGGGCTAATGCAGGGGCTGGCAAACTTTTTCTGTAAATGGCCAGACGGTAAATGTTTTAGGCTCTACTCTGCCACCGTAGCTCAAAAGCCGCCATAAACAACACATAAACAAATGGCGATAGCTACTTTTCAATAAAACTTTACAAAAACAGACGATGGGCCAGATTTGACCTGCAGGAAGTTGTTTGCCTACTTCTGGGCTCAAGTGTTAACACTCTGGCACTGGCCGCCTCCAGATCAGCCTCAGAAGGCGACGTCAGCCCTCAGGTTAGGGGTTTCTTCTCCAGACGTCTCCAGATGTCTTTCCCACTCTCCGCAAAGTATCATTCCCCTTGCTCACGTGGAGCTGGGTGGGATGGGTCCCAAGCTGCTTTCTGGAGGGCAGGGTTGAACCCAAGGGCATTCGGTGGTCTCTTGCAACAGAGTCAATAAGCGTGCCAAAGAGGCCACAGATCTCATACTATGAGGGTGGGAGGTAAAGTCACCTCTCCTCTCCAGGAATCAGTTTGCCTCTCTTAAAATGAGAGCATTGGAGCAGCGGTTTCCCAAACTTGAACACTCATCAAATGACAAAGGGGGCTTGCAGAAAATGCAGATTCCTAGGCCTCTGCCTTTGGAGCCATTGTCTCAGATGGCAGGGATGGCTTGGGGATTCTGGACTACCCACAAAGCCCCCTCACCCAGAGGGTTCTGCAGGAGGAGGACGCTCCAGGGAGCCCAGAATCAGCCTCATCCAGCTCTGACATTCACCGGTTGCCAACAGAGGAAAGGAAGTCCGTCTGCCTTCGCTGGGCTGGGCTGGGCTGAGCTGTGGTGGGACAGAGAATGGTGGTGGTGGGGATCATTATCTTGTCTGCAAGGACGTGGCAGGATGTGGTTGACCCAAGCTTCCTGTGAATGGGGGAACCAGAGAGCAGGGGTAGTCACTGGGCTCAGCCCACATGCTTAGAATGTGCGCGGCGCGTATTGAGAAATGAGAGCAGGACGCCAGCTCCGCCCCCCCTGACCTTAGGCAGGTCGTTTCACCTCCCAGAGCTTCAGTTTCCTTGTGTATGAAAGGGGGATGATGGTAGGTCATTTCAAGGACAGCATGAGGAATAAATTGAGTAATACTTATAAAAGCTCCCTTTTCATCGATGGTAGGAAATTCTCTTTTGGTGGAATGAGTGTCCTCCTGAAAAGACTCAGGGGCGAAGGGTCAGGGCCTATTTCGCAGGCTGGGCTTTTTCAGTGACTTACTGCTCTGTCTTGGAGTGAGCGAGACCCTTGGCCTTGCTGGGCCTCACTTTGCTTGACTGTAGAATGGGAGGCTAATGCACCTGTGCTTCCCCACCCCCTTTCTCAGGACTCCCTTGAAAGCTGGATGAGAGATTAGGGAGGGCACTTGTCCGTGATGAGCACCAGGCCATTCATGGAAGTGTCCCTAGAGGGGACACCTGAGACTAATATAACCCCATATGGGAACTAATTGGAATTAAAATACAATTTTTTTTTTAAAGAATAGCTAAAGAAAAAACAAAGCAAAACAAAAAAGAAACAGTCATGAGATATCAATGGTGTACCCCGGCCTATGCTAGGTGTAGAATGTGGGGTCCCTAATCATGGAGGCTCACAGTCTAGTTGGGAAGATAACAGATGTATGCATGGGAAATGAAATAACAATGTGATGTTGCTGCTGGGAATGCTGGAGAGAATGCACAGGATGGGGGTACTGATCATCCCACACAGAGGCACCCCATTGTACAGTTCACAGAGCACATTCATGACCCTAACTTTTTTTTTTAAAGATTTTATTTATTTATTTGACAGAGAGAGAGATCACAAGTAGGCAGAGAGGCAGGCAGAGAGAGAGGAGGAAGCAGGCTCCCCGCTGAGCAGAGAGCCCGATTCGGGACTCGATCCCAGGACCCTGGGATCACAACTGATGCCAAAGGCAGAGGCTTTAACCCACTGAGCCACCCAGGCACCCCTATGACCCTAATCTTATGTGATATTCAAAACAATCAAAACCAGCCCCCCGAGTTCTACCGAGTAACAAATGGAGAGTCATAACTTCTCTGAGATCAGCTAGGCAGAATGTAGCTGAGTTAGGCTCCAGCTTCTTTCTTTAGGCCCCAAGAGTGCTGCTGTCACTGAAAGACCACAGCTTTCTTCCTCTCCGTTGCAACAGAATGTTGCAAAATGCACGTTATCCTTAGCTGGTCTCATAGTAACTGCCATGTGGGCCGTGGAGGCAACAGAGTCCCACCATTTTCACTTGGACGTCCTTGTCCCTTTCTACCCCAGTTCGGTTTCTAATCAAATCAAAGGGCTGTCTGCAGTCTTAGCCCAAAGACGGAGTACGCCACTTCCAATTTTCTTTTTTTCTTTAAAAAATGTCAGCATGCTGCTGAAACAGGAACAGCACTGAGGCAAATAGCAGCTCTGACTCACAGAGAGCACATCAAAGAAACAGCCCTGATAAGGGGCCACAGGAATGGTGCGTGTGAGCAACGTTTGCCTCACAGTCTCTGAGGCTTCAGGGCCCCTCTGGGCAGCCTCGTTGTGGAAAGAAGCATGTGGTTTTCAGAAACTGGGTGACTCACCGCACAGGCGAGGTTTGGGAACAGAGATACGGTCCTGGTCTGCTGCAATTCTCAACCAAGAGCTCCAGCCTGGGACCCTGAGTCACCGCACATCTCAGGTCTCCAGCCAGCTGAGAGTCATCTGTCCACCCACTTGGGTGTCCATCCATCCATCCACCCACGCAGCCATCCATCCATCCATCCATCCATCCATCCATCCATCCATCCACCCATCCATCCAACCATCCAACCATCCATCCAGTTGGCTGAGCACAGACAAATACCGTGAGCACAGACTGTGCTAGGTCTAGGAGAATATGGTGGTGACCAAGACAGATACAATCATACAGCATGAGGCCATAATATATTGAGGGAGAGAAATATTGAACAAATAATGCCATGGGGAACGGAATTACCAGGGTAAGTGCTGTGAAGGGACATACCAGGGATTCTGAGGACAGGTGTATGACAGCACAGTCTGACCTGGTCTGGGAGGATGGTCGGTGAAAGCAAGGCTAAGCTAAAAGATGAGACTGAGAAGTGGACAATCAGCTCTTCAGTATCTTCCCTGTCACCAGTTCTCTCTCTGCCTAAACATACATACACTCCACAGTGAGTTAATGGAACAACAGTGGTCTTCTGAGTCATAAACCTGGTTTCAAATCCCATAATCTCAGTAACTGAATAAATTACTTACCCTCTCTGACCTCAGTTAGAATTCTAGAAATCTCATGAAAACGGCAAAACCCCACACTGGGACCAATACGTCTTGTTCTAGTCCCGGTCCTGCCACCGAGAGCCATGGCCTCTGTGACCCTCATTTTCCCTATCTGTCCAATGACAGAGTTGGATGCAAGAATCCTTCCAAGCTGTCTAGGATTCTATAATTCCCCAGGAGGCGAGGTCCTGGGCAGCGCTGGCTGTTTCACTTTATCCTTCCCCAGCCATGCTATTTCTGCTAGCTGGCTTTACGTGCCAGGGCTCCCACAAGGTGAAGTGGGGATCCTCCAGAAGGAGCAGGGAGCAGAACCAACAGCTCCAGTTACTTACATAGTGTTCAAGGGCGTTAACATGCTTTCCCTTCCTATGGGAAAGATGCACCTGGAGAAGGTCATGCTTACCTCTATTATGTCCCTTGATAACAGGGCAGGGCTTGGGAGGGGGAAATGTATGGCTTCATCTCATTTCGCACCCAAGAGGGAGCTGCTGATTCTGAGTAGGCAGGCTAAAAACACGGGCTGGGGAAGTGTGGTGCAATCCTGGGATTGGAGAGGACAGGCACTGAGGGTGCCTCCTACTTGGTGGAGCCCTCCCACGGACAGGGAGCAGATGGATGGAGGTCCAACCTCTGTTTCATGGTCTGTCATCCAGGGACCAGCCAGTGTGTGGCTCAGGTCTAGGGGCATCTAGATTCCCTTTCAGCTTAATTTAATTCCTTTAATGCTTATAGGCCTATTCAGATTTTTCTATTTCTTTGTGTTTCAGACTTGGTAGATCATGTGTTTCTGGGAGTTTGTTTATTTCATCTAGGTTATCCCATTTTTTTTGTGTATAATTGCTCAAAGTGCTGGCCAAGAATCCTTTTTATTTCTATATAATTGGGTATAATGTTTCCACTTTAATTTCTGGATTTAGTACTTTGAGTCTTCTGTTTTTCTTAGTCTACCTAAATGTTTGTCAATTCTTTTGATCTCTTTGAAGAATCAACTTTTGGTTTTGTTGATTTTTCTCTTTTGTTTCTCTGTTCCTGATTTTGTTGGTCTCTGCTCTGATCTTTTTAATTTATTTCCTTCTATTAGCTTTGGGTTTAGTTCTTTTCCTAGTTCCTTCAGTTGTAGATTGGGTTGTTGATTTGATAGCTTTCTTGTTTTTTAATTTAATTTTTAAAAAGATTTTATTTATTTATTTGAGAGAGCAAGAGAGAGCACAGGCTAGTGAGAGGGAGAAGCAGGTTCTCTAACGTGGGACTCAATCCCAGGACCCTGGGACCATGACCTGAGCTGAAGTAGGATGCTTAACTGACTGAGCCACCCAGGTGCCCATTGTTGTTTTTTCTTTTTTTTTTTTTTAATTTAATTTTCTTTTTTTAATATAAGTGTTTATAGCTATAAATTTCTCCCTTAATATTGCTTCTTGTTCCTCATTTCCTGCTTTATTGTCTTCTATTTATTTAATTTTTGTAGTGAAGTGTTCTAGTTATCTTCTGATTTCCTTTTGTATACATGCTATACCTATTTTCTTTGTGATTACCATGGGGATTGCATTAATGTCCTAAAGTTGTAATATTCTAATCTGAATTGATACAAGATTAACTTCAGTAACATACCAAAACTCTGCTTCTTTATAACTCCATTGCCACTCCTTTCAGTTATTGATATCACAAAATTACATGTTTACACATTGTATATCCAAAATTGTAAACTGATAGCTGTTCCTTGAGTGCATTAGTCTTTAAATGTAATATGCAGTTATGAACCAAAGTTACAATAGTATTTACTTTTAGACTAATAATCTTTACAAAATGTTTCAGTCTCTTAAATCACGTAGAAAACCAAAAGTGGTGTTACAAACTGTTGTTACAATAGTAGCTGCTTTTATAATTGTCAATGTATTTATATTCACTGAGATCTTTATTTCTTCACGCAGTTTAGGAATATCATCCAGAGCCCTGTCATTTCAACCTGCTGGACTTCCTTAACCATTTCTTGCAGGGCAGATCTAGTAGTAACAAACTCCCTCCCTCAACGTTTGTGTATCTGAGAATGAGAAGGTCTTAATTTCTCCCTCACTTTTGAAGGACGGTTTTGCTGGGTATAGGGTTCTTGGTTGACATTTTTTTTTTTCTTTTAGCTCTTTGACTATATCATCAGTCCATTGCCTCTGGCCTCCTAAGTCTCTGATGAGAATTATACTGATAATCTTATTAAGGATCCTTTGTGTATGAGCAGTACTTCTCTCACTGCTTTTAGTATTCTCTCTTTGTCTTTGTTTTTCAATACCTTTATTACCATATGTATTCATGTGGGTCTCTGAGTTCATCTTACTTGGAGTTTGTTAAGCTTCTTAGATATTTATATTCATGTCTTTCATCAAACTTCGGAAGCTTCAGGTTGTTTTTCTTCAAATAGTCTGCCCCCTTTTACTGTCTCTTCTCCTTCTGGGATTCTCACAATGCATATGTTTGTGTGCTTGATAGGGTACCTGAGGATCTGTTAACTTTTCTTCAGTATTTTTCATTCCTGTTACATAGACTCAGTAATTTCAATTGTCCTATCTTTAAATTAATTGATTCTTCTACCTGCTCAAATATGCCTTTGAACCCTTCTAGGGAATGTTGCATTTCATTTAATGTACTTTTTAGCTCTAGAATGTCCTTTTGGCTTCCTTTTAGGTTTTCTTTTTATTGATATTTCCATTTTGTACATACAGTTTAATCACTTTCCCCCTGTCTTACTTTGGTTTTTTGAGCATTTCTAAGACTGTTTCAAAGCCTTTGTCTGATAAATCCACCATCTGGACTTTCTCAGTGATAGTTCTGTTGGCTTATTTTTTTTTTTCTTTCCTCTCAATGAGCCATACTTTCCTGTTTCTTTGCATGTTTTGTGAATTTTTGTTGTTGAAAACTGGACATTTGACTATAATAATGTGGTAACTCTGGAAATCAGATACATGCCCCCATCCCCTGCCCCAGATTTGCCACTTTTTTTTGTTTTTTGTTTTGACTAGTAGACTATCTCTGTACTGAGGGTCAGTCTGAGGCACAAACTTAAGGTTTTCTCTGGTCTTTTCTGACCCTTTCCTTGGGTACATCCAGTGACTTTCTACTTTCCCCCATAATCATATTTGCTTTTGAATGCCCTTGTCTTTAAAGTCTGGGAGTCTAATGTCCTTAGTTTTTACCAAAAGGGGAGAAAGAAAACTAAAGGGAGGAGAAAAAAGTGCCTGGTTCCTAGAAGTTGCTTCAGTTGGAAGGGAAGAGGCTTGCAATATTGGGGGGAGATGTAATGACAATGGTTGTCCAGCTCTGTGATCAGAAGCAGTGGTTAGTAATGACAGCACAGATTCCCAGTATTTGGATCCTTTATATATCTGGGACTGTTATAATTTATCTCTTATATTTGAAGGACAGTGTTGCAGGATATAGGATGCTTGACTGAGGACAGGGTACTTATCACCCACCCTGACTCCCACAAACTGTGTGCAAGCTGCTCCTGGAACACGTGTACAGCTGCCTGCCATGGGGCTGGGCATGAGCCAAGGGTACCTTCTACTAAGTTAAGAGCTGAAATTGACCAAAATTATCATCCAAGCCTTCCCTGGAACTCACAAGCCTTCAGTGGCCTCCAAAGTTCCAAAATAGTTGTATTATACATATTCTGCAATTGTTGTCTAAGTGGGAAGACAGATTTCTGGTGCTTACTACTCCACCTCTCCCCAGAATCCTCTTTGTATAACATATTTTTAAAAAATAGGATCATATATGCTGTTTTTAACTCCTTTTCATCTAATCAAGTCAATAGTCATTTATGTCTTCAGTTCTCTATGGCTGAGTGATTTTTCTTTGTACGACTATATTGTAATTTATTTAATGAATTCCTCATTACTGTACACTTTAGCCTATTTTCCACTTTTTCATCACCATAAACCACACTGCAATGAAATACATATATTTTTTCACCACACATATGTACATAGATTTATACATGTCTTTGCTCACTTATCTGATTATTTCATTGGGAAAGTGGAAGGGGAGATTTTGATGTACTGCTGGACGACTAAGAAGGAAGTAAGTACATAAAGGAGACACAGCTTTCTAGTCAAAGAGGACAGCTTTAGCAAAGAACCAGGGGGCTGGGAGTACATCTCATGCTAGAAAATGTGGAGAACAATAGAAATATTCAGGCTTTGCTTTCTTTCAAAGTTCTCCCTGACCACTCCAGCCCCAGTACAACATCTGTACTCCTGGATGTCCTGGGCCATGCTGATCAGGCCTTCTTGTGGGTCAACTGACTCCCCCAGAATCCTGGGCTATATCCTATACAGTTGGCAACACACAGACCAATTCCCCTACAACACTAGGCTGCCATAAAAGGCTGGGAAATATTTTAAGGACAACCGCCTTGTGTCTTAAAATAGTGCCCAGCCAGAAGGAAACATATTCCACATGTGTCTAATTCAGTGTGTAACAAAATACAAAGGTTGGACGTCTCCCTTTCCCCTTTCCTTCTTTTTAATTTAAAAGGAGCCATTTGATGTCCCGGAAACACTTTGAGGCTTTTTATTGCCCTTGTAGACCTAACAATAAAAGACTCTAAGAAGCAGAACTATTGATAGTTCTGGGTGAAAAAACCAAGAACCAAAAAGAATCTAGTTATATGGACGTTGAGAATCTCAGAATTTTGCAAATGATTCAGGCTGGGGTTCCAGGTTAGTGTTCTCAGGGGGATAAGTGGTGAAGTAGAGGTTGTCTCTGGGCTATGATTTATAAGGCCGCAAACCAGCAGCTGCCTGCCTTCCCCATAATGCCAGAAACTCCCCATTAGGACTTTGGGTGAAGACCAACAGAGGGGCCCCATGCCCTCCCTTCCACCAATGTCAAATGTTCTACTAGGGAGCACATGAAGTTGCAACAGTGGCCCTCACTAGGGCCATTTTTTTCCTCCAGGGGACATTCAGCAAAGTCTGGGGACATTTTTGTTTGTTGCAACTGGAGGGGGTGGTGCTACTGGCATCTAGGTCTAGGTCAGGGTCAGGGGTGTTGCTAAATATCCTACAATGCACATCACAGTTCCCACAACAAAGAATCATCTAGTCCACAATGTCAATATTGCCAAAGTTGAGAAGCCCTGGACCACAGGACAAATGGATCCATTTAGGGTATCTCCTAGAGCATCTGTTTTACTCCATGGCAAATAATTTAAAACTATTTAATCTGAAAGTAAGTACACCTATTCGAGTATAGCGAGGTAGGACAGATTTCTTCCTTCCCCTCCAACCGCACTCTCCCTCCGCCCTCCCGTTCCCCCCTCCCCCTCATCCTGGGACATAACATTCATCAAAAACCTCATTGGGAGCTAGGATGAGGAGGAAGTCCACTTGTAATCTATCTCGAAGGGCTCTCTGGGGTGCTCCTGGGAAGAGGGGAGCATGGTGCCTGTGTGAGGAGGAGGCAGCGGTGTGGGCTGAGACGTGAGAGCCAATAGAGGAGTATAGAGGCTGAGTGTGGGGTGAGAGCAGGCTCCGTCTAGAGAGGAATGGAAAGAGGCTCCCCATGGAGTAACCCTTCTTTGCCCACCCATCCCCAACCCAGGTCCCCTGGGTGCAGCCCACCTGCCTAGCGAGATACGCCTCAGGCTGGTCCAGCTTCCCAGCTCCTCTCCCTTCTATTCTTCTGGGTCCTCCCTGCCACATACCATTTGTATGCTGCACTGCCCTACTCAAGAACCATCAGTAGCTCCTTATGGCTCATTTTATCACACCCAAGTGGCTCTCCCTGGCTTCCTAGTCCAGTTATTAATTCAATTTATAAATAAATTGATTATAAATGACTATTTATTTAATTAATAATTGATTATAAATGATTAACTATAATTAATTAATTAATTTTTAAGTTACATATTGAAATGGACATGAACATGAAACATGAACACGGGAGATAACCGACAAACGTACAAAAGTATAAACAATGAATACTGGGTCTAGCTCAACCTTCGTTACCCCAATCTCTCTCTGCAGAGACACCAGAAATGTGCTATAACATCAAATGATATATGTGCATGTTTTTTCCTTACAAAGTGGATAGTATATGCTTTACTCTTCACCTTGACTTAGTACTTATAAATACATCTTTGAGGTTCTCTCTCTCTCTCTCTCTTTTTTGAGATCACTCCTTTTTAGCAAATGTTGCATCGTCTGAGTGCCCCATGGTTTAGTCAGACCCTTACTGAAGATGAGGCTTCCAGTCTTTGCTAAGATAAGCACCACTGCTATAAAATCCTGGTACACCCCTCTTTTGCATATGAACAAAGCACAGTTCTGAGAATAAATTCCTAGAAGCAGAGCAGCCGTATCAAAGGGCATACACATTTTCTGCTCTGAGTAAGGCTACACATCCCTGTCAGGGCGGGGCACAGCCCACCAGCAGGAGTCTAGCCAGCCCGTGTTCTCAGCAAACGTTGTGATCTTTGCCAATCTGGTAAGTGAAAATAGCTCATGTTTTATTTTGCATTTCTTTGATTATGATTAAGGCTGCATATCTTTTCATCTGTTTCAAAGTCGTCTGTATTCCTTTTGTGTGAACTGGCTGTTTTCAAGCCCTTTGACAATTTCTTCATACGGTATAGAACAAATATTTATAGACATCCAGTGATGTGCCAGATAAATCAGAGATGGCCTCTGCCCACCCTCCAGACTTGGTCCTTGTCCTCTCTTATCCATGTGATCACTTCTTCCTGGCTCTCCCCTCTGACCCGGCTCCAGTCCTAGCCTCAGCAGACTCCCTGGCACAAGGCAAGGGCAGGTGTGCGCATGTCAGGGTGACCTCACTTCGTTTGTGTCATCTTCCAATCGCTACTATTCATTGGAAGAAGTGATACACATTCTTGGTAGGGCATGAAGCTGATCTAGAAAAGTGTAAGCAAGAAAAAATCCCGTGTGATTCCAGTCCATCTTCGGGTACTTCCTTCAATAATGCATGTGCGTGCCCTTCTTATAAACTGGGATCCTACTGTCTATATAGTTTAGTTTTTGTCTTTTCTTCTTAATACTTTGTGATTGCAGTTCTAAAATTATTCAAATACCTCATATTTACTGGCCAAAAATTTCTTTCATATGAATGTTCCAAAATTTATCTAACCGACCCCCTCTTTATTCCTTCATCCTTCCTTCCGTCCTTCCACTTTATACAAAATGCAGTTCATAACTCTATTTCCTTCAGTTGGATTCCTAGAAGAGCAATTGCTAGGTCAAAGAGTTGAACATTTTTATGGTTCTTGGCTTGGTGGATTGGCTAATTCAAAACATATTTTACCTCCTTCTAGTATGTCTAGGTATCAGACAGCTGCAAACCAAGACTCCTTTACAGCACACGTTCTAGATGTGGTTTCGGTTCTGCTAACGTGATGGACTTCTCTGAGCATGAGTCAAGGCTGAGCTACGTCGAGGGTGGGCAGGTGGCCTGGAGCGTCTCTGCCAGCACAGGTCAGGACACAGCTCTTAGGGTTCTGGAACCATGAGTCATGGTGGCCGGTCCTTTCTGATCAAGGCAGAAGCAATAGTTCCCATGGCACCTAGTTCCGTGTTGTGCTTTTGGGACATATCCCTGGAAGCCTGGCCTCGGATGAGGTACTCCCCCTTCCTGGTGATCCTGGGAGCTCTCTCTTCTTCTTAATGAATCCCTTTCTGCATAACTAGCCAAGTGGCTTCTGCTGTTGATAGCTAAGAGCATTAAGCGACAAAATCCCCGTTTGGCAAAACGTCCTGCAGGAAGGTCATACCTAGTTTATGGTCCCGCTAACTGTGAGAGGATGTAATGCCAAGAACATTTTGGGAAACCCTGTTTCTCTCCTCAGGGGGGAATGTGGTCAGGGAAGGCATTTCTAAAGAAGTCCCATTAGAACTGGGGCCCTGGCCTGGCTGGTCAGTGCTGATACCTTGTTTCTGAGCACTAACCATATGCCAGAAACTGGGCCATGCTTCTTACATACATGAATCCCACCAGCCTGACAACTTTATGAAATATGTGGTTGGTATTATCCTCATTTCAGAGGGAGAAACAGACACTCAGAGAGGTTACTGGACTTACCCAAGGATAAACAGCTAATTCATGCAGATTATGGGTGATGAACCCAGATTGGCAGGACCCTGAAGTCCATACTAGGCTCACAACCATGGGTCACACCTTACTAGTCTCTTTTTGTTCCCTAGGTTGTCTGCCTTCAGCAAAAACCTGCTCTGTCTCCTCTGAGCTCAGGGTATCACGTGACCCCAAGTTCTTCTGCTGTTGTTTGCCAGGAGCTCCTTCCGTCTGTCCTCTCCTAAGCCTTGGGCAGATGCCCGTGAGCATCACAGATGTCTGCCCGGGAACCTCCTCCAACCACATCCAAGGGCTTCACATACGTGATCTTATCTGCTTCCGCAAATGACCCTGAAATGTAGGGGTACAACCTTTGTTTCACACGTTCAGAGAAATTAATTTGACCGAGGCCACATAGCTGGTCAATGTTGACACGAAGATACATTCCCAGCTCTGTTTGACTCGAGAAACTGGGCTTAAAATGAGATCATGTTCCCCAAAGAATAAGAAATATAACGCCTGTGCTGTGGAGAAAGTGCTCTCCTCATCCGAAGTCAGTGAGCACAAACGTCCCCGTCAGGGGGCGAGTGGACGTCGTGCCCTGATAAGCTGCCCTGGGAAGGATTCGGCATCTCTTCTGTGATATTTCTGCCCAAAGCGCAGGACCTGGGTCTGATCGTGAGGAGACATGGTCAGACAAGGCCAATGTCAGGGACATGCTACAAAATAACTGGCCTGCACTCCTCACAAATGTCAAGGTCACGAAAGACATATAAAATTGCGGGAGCTCTTTCAGACTGAGCAAAGCAAAATCTGATTCTAGATTGGATTTCAGACCAGAAAAGCGTTGCTCAACAGGACATTATGGGGACAACTGGCAAAACCTGAATGCACACTACTTTCTAGAGTGTGGTCTTACCGCCTTGTTAAGTTTCCTGAGTTCGTTGATGCATGAGAAAATGTCCCTGTTTCTAGAAAAATGCATGCTGGTGTAGCTAAGGTGAGGGGGTGGGTAGTCATAACAGAGGAAGGGCGGTATGTATAAATAGGTAAGTCTGTCTGGCACCTCACAAGCCCTCCATGAGTGGGGATCAGTCACCTTTCTTCCCCCACCGAGGCCCTGTGATGTGCCAGGCACTAACACCGCCCATTTGACAGACGAAGAAACCGATGCTCAGAGACTGGCGGTAACCAGCCTAAGGGCACACAGCAGTTAGTGGCCAAACTGGCTTTCAAGTCTGCAGCTGCCTGACCTCCTCTGGGCAGAGGGGCAGCGGAGGAAGGGTGTGGGTGGGGATGGCAACCTCTGCAGCTGGTCCCAGGCCGCCCCCCACCCCCACACTGAGTCCTGAGGGGGCAGAGACCAGAGCGGTGGAGGCTGCTTTGGGAGTATGCCCAGTGAGGCGACAGGATGTTGGGAGATGACCCCAGGCCTCCACGCCTGCAGCTCTGGGACACAGACCCCATTGTTACTGAGGCTTCTGAACAAGGCTGCCAGAAAGAAGAAAGAGGGTCGGTATCCAAGCCAGCAAGAGCCATAGGCTACTAGCTTTTGCGGGGAGAGGACAAAGTCTGGTAACTGGGTTTGAATCCCAGACCCACCTGCCCTTTATGGACAAGCCTGCTGCATCTCACTGGAGTGCTAACTCATGAAATGACATGATGAATAATGGCTGTCGTTAGCTCCCACCCTGTCACTTTGCAAGCGAGGCATCTTATATTTTATTATCTTAATAATTTCTTCAAAGCAAGTATTACTGTTCCCATCTCACAGAGATGGGGACTGAGGCTCAGGAAGGGTAGGTAATTTGCTCAAGGCTGCAAGTAAAACTGGAAAGGCAGAGTTGAGTTTCATAACTTGGTTGGGAGGATCCTTGTCCTGACCCCACACCCCGTCATGGGAAGGGTCACTTGGAGACAGCCCATGCCCCCTCTTGTTTGGTGGTGGAGGGAGTTGGGCTCTGCAGGGTGGTGTGGCAATATAATCAAGACCCCCCTGCCAGGGACTGGCCCAGCCAAGGCTATTGGCTAGTTTTTCAAACTCCTAGTCCAGTGCTCCTTTTGGGAAGTGGAAGATATTATGTAGATGCTGGGCTTTGGGACCAGGCAGGGTCACCCTGGGCTGAGCTGTGAATTGGCCGAACGCCGTGTTTGATGGTGCAACTCCTGCCACTACTTTCTCATGTACCCTCAGCTCTCCTGCCCCCGGGACCCCCAGGCACACTCTGTCTTCTGGGTGGTCAGAGCCCTCTATTATGGTGACCAGTGCCCCGGTAACCCCTACCCCCAGGCACCTGGGAGAAGGGTCTGCTAAATCAATTGAGAAAGAAGAGTCAATACCAGGAACATTGTGTGGCATCCCTTTCTGTAACTGACAGGCTTAGAAG
Organism: Taxidea taxus jeffersonii; assembly: GCA_003697995.1. Lineage (NCBI taxonomy): Eukaryota > Metazoa > Chordata > Mammalia > Carnivora > Mustelidae > Taxidea > Taxidea taxus. The sequence continues at coordinate 7,685 of ML099873.1, read as the reverse complement.
ACCATGACGCCTGACTTCCAATGAATGAAGTTCTAATGGTAGAATCTGAGGCATCTTGGCAGGCTCCTAGGGAGAAATGTCCAGATGCAACCAATGTAACCAGCTCCCACTGAAGCCTGAAAAATCACAGTATCAGAAAACCTCAAGCCACCCAGAGTCTTCTCCTCCCCTAACCAACCTAAAGCTGGAATTCCCTTAAAGTATCCCCACCAGTGGTTATTTGGCTTGATTGCCTCCAGCGTCTGGGAGCTCATTACCTCAATGAGGCAGTTTTTTCCAGTTTGGGCAGCTGCTCGACAGCTTCATTGTATAAGAGCTAGCATGATCCATCTTTTTCCAGGACTCCAGCTGGTCTCACAGAGGGTGGCTGGCCGGCGCTGACTGGGTTCCAGCTGGAACAGGTGTGCGTTTTTCCCTGTGACAGCCCAGAATCCGTCTTCCTCACACCCGAGGTCAAACATTTGTCGCCTCTCCATGGCAGCGGCAGTGAGCCTGCCTTGTTTTTCCACATCGGAAGGATCCGATTATAGCACGCCTTTTCTTGGGTTACATGTCACAGAGTTCTCTGACATCAGGTTGTATTTAAAGGCACGGCGCTGTGACGGTCCCCTGCCATACCCCACCGGCCCTGGCCCGCCCTCCTTCCCCATCCGTTTCTTCTGGTAACGCGTATGTCAAACCCCCAAGTCTCACCTATGTGTTCCACGCCACGAAGGGTGGTGACAGAGGTCTGGGATCTGGCCTTGCCCTGCAGAGGCATACGGCTCTGTCTGGAAGGCACGGTGCCCACGAAAGGGACACCAAACCAACCATGACAAGGGGAGGTCCTATAATTGTCTTTGCCTGCCTTCCTGGTGTTGCCTCACTCTACATTGGAGCAAAGGACATTAAATAAAATAGAATTGGGTGCAGCAACATTGGGCTTGATAATACCTTCTGGGACGGGCAGTGTGGAATGTGGGTCCAGAGGCCATTGGCATCATCGGGAGATACTTCCTGGGGTGGCAGCCTTCGGGTAGGTTTTGCACAGTGGCTGGAAGTAGCCATGCAAAGGGAAAGAGTTCAGCTGCCGTAACTAAAGGCCAAAATAACGATGGCTGAAACACAAGAGAAATTCATTCCCCCTCACGTAACAGTAGTAATAGCTTAAGCAGTCCAGGCCTAATAGGACAGTTTAGGGTTTTGCAGACCCAGGATCCCCATTTTATTGCTCTACTATTATCAATCAGCAACTTTTATCATATGGTCCAAGACGCTCCGGCACCTGCGGTCATAAGTGAAGGTTAAGGAAATGCTGCTTCCATTAAGGCTGGGCATGGCCGAGACCTTGCACACACCACTGCCCCTCCTATGTCACTGGCAGAACAGGGGCTCAAGGCCACAGTGCCTCCAGCAACAGGGGCCTGGGGGAATAGAGCCTTTAGTTCTATTACAAAAGGCCATTGGGAGAACAGGTTCTTGAGGGGAAACCACTGTCTTTGCCATAGGAAGAGTCAGTCATGGGCAGCAGGAGATGGGCATGAACTTGGCCTGGGTGTGGGGAGGATTCACTGAGTCTGTGGGTGATCACATGGGGTGGCTGCAGGAGAAGTGTTGGAGAGGTTGGAGGCACCGGGCCTTGCTTACCAGGCATGGCTTACTGGGCATCTCAGCCCGAGGCCCCAGAAAAGGTGACAGGACCTTGGCGGGCATGGAAGTGAATTCGCAGAATGCCACACCTGAGCTTCGTTTTATAAACAGGCATGTAGCTGATCAATCCACGTGTTTCCAGTTATCCCCTATTTTACATCAGCCTGGAGGACAGGGGCCAGCAGGGTTTGCAACTGAAAGAAATCCTGTGGGTCATTTTGCAACTCAGAGAATCCTTGGGTCAAATGAAAGCTTTCTTTTCCATTAATCGTTTTGTTTAAATCCTGCATCACATAACACCTTTTCGGGTATAAGTGTGCACACCTGGGTCAGGACTTTGCTTGCCTGGGAGGGTCTGCTGCGGATGCCTCTTACCTCTTTTTATCCTCCCAACAATATAATGGGGTCAGCAGACTATTCCCATTTGGAAGATGCAGAAACTGGGGCTTTTGTCTTCCCCCTCCCCTGTTCACTTCCCAGAAAACAGGTGGGTGTGTGCAGCGACACTTCCCAAACTTGGAGCAGTGGAATACTAGACTCTCACATAGGCCGCATCGAGGGACCGCTGCAGGGTCACTCAGATGGAAATCAAAATATCAGCTTTGTTCTGGCAAATGCTAGACACCCAGGTGAGGCTCAGGTCTGTGGGCGGACTGTGGCTCGGCCAGACTTTCCTACCCTGGCACAGACCCAGCGGGCTGACTGCAGGCCTCCCCCACAGCAGTAGGATGGGGGGCACCCTCGCTGCAAGGCAAGGCAGGAGGAGGACCCAGGAAAGGCAGAGCCTTGGGGTTCATTCAGGCAAGTCCTGGATCCCTCCTACCACTCCTCATGCCTCAGTTTCCTTAGTTGGCAGACAGAACTAGTGAAACCCATACTTTCTGCCTCCAGGGTTGTTACGGGGACAGCACAAATGCTGATAGGGAAATGTTTGACAACCTTAAAATATGGAATTATCTTATTTGGGTATCAGTTCTCATAGTTTTCTCATTGGGTTGGTGTTTGTCTTCTATCACTCACTCATTCATTCGAGGGGTGTCTATGTTTGGCATAAGCTGGGTGCTGGGAGAAGAGAGCACAGATTTCCTGTCCAAGGAGCAAGAAAACGTGGGGCCCATCTGTGGATGAAGACGCAGAACTCAGATTGGCCAGAGGCTTCGCCCACAAGCTGGGGCGGCTGGGTCCCCGAGCCAGCTCTATGCCCCAACGTGCCCCACCCCGTCCCATGTCACTGATGCCTGACACCTGAATGTGCTCTCCCCTGCCCTCTATCCAAACCAATTCTATCATTTGTGAAAGCTCGGGACCCATTTTCTCACATAAGCCAGTTTACTTTGGCCACCCCCGTCTTGCAGCTCAGCAAACCCTGGCTATCTTCAGTGCTCATCTCGGTACCTGACTTTCTCTTGTGGTTGTTATGAGCCTGTGTGTCACCTCCTCACCTCACTGCCCCAGGCCCCTGTCTCGGGCACAGGACTGGACATGCAGGGGGGATCAGGGAGGGCGTGGCGACAGACAGCCTGCTGGCGGGCGTAGCCAGCCAGGGAAGGTGGCAGGGTGGCCATGATCTCATTTTCCTCTTTTGCTGACATGCTCCTAATTCGGCTTTATGAGATTTTTTTCTGGAGTGTCAGCTGTGCTGTTTTGAGCTGGACTGCGAGGGGCAGAATGTCCAGAGGCAAGGGGAATGGTATGTGGGAAGGGCTTGGCAGAGGAAGGGAGTCTGCAGCCTTTCCCACCCTCCAGCAGGGTCTCAGAATGTTCTGGCCCACTTTGGACTCTTAAAGGGACATGGCAAGGGAAAAAACACTCAGATTTGGGGAATGTGGACCATGGGGAGAACCTAACAGAAGGCCAAGGGTTGGGTCCTTCAGGGTCAATCACAGAAAGCCCGAGGAGTCAAGCCCGGGGTCCACGTAGGTGCAGCATACTCTCAGAGAATGCTGTCTTATGACTGGGGGGCCCGACTGGTGGCCTGGACGGGGGACACCCCCAAATGACTCAGCCGCACTGGATGGTGGTCTCTGTGTGGTCTCTAATGGGCCCCTGCTCTGTGTCTCGGATTCCTCATCTATAAAAAGGGGATGGAGTTGGATTCTACAGCCGGTCACAAGTTAGCCTCGGGGGTTTTATTTTTAAACTCGAATTGTTTCTATATTTACGAGTTGGAATATTTTACGTTGAAAAATTGTATTTTGTAGATGTTCTTTTAAGAAGTTAGAATGTCCAGAAATCCTGGGCCAGCAGGACGATCATAATCCGTGTGGTGATCACCCCTCCGGTCCTGGCTTGGCTCTTTCTCTGATGTGACCTTGTGCTCCTCCACCCCCTCCTCCCACCGCTGGCATGCCGGTTTGTCCTTCACTCTTGCCCTGACCTGACCGCAGGCTTCCTTCGGTTCCTGCTGTGAGGGCACTGGGGCTCCGTAATGGAAAGTGGGAAGCGAGCTCAGGCAGAGCAGCAGGGCCCAGGAGAGCAGGCCCAGCTTCTAGCCCAGACCCTGTGCTGACTCGCCAGGCACCCACCCTCCCCACCTTCATCTTCCTCATCTATTAAAAGAGGGCATTGGTCATAACCATCAATAAGATCCTTTCAAATTCTTGCATTTCACATTCCGTGACCCTATGAGAATGCCATTTAGCAGGATGAAATGGGCCATGACTTCCATGTTGTGGAATCCGGCAGCTCCGCCCATGCAGGGGTGTGAAGGGGGAGAAGGAGAGGAAGGGATGGAGGGGTGGCTCTGGGATCCTCACAGGGAGATTTGGACAAGTCTTTGGCTCGTCCAGCCCCTCTCCAGTGGCTGGTGGAGTGGAAGAGGCAGCCCAGTCTCCTGGAACTCCCCCACCCCACCCTGTCCAGAAGCCCAAGGCTCTGGGATAAAGCTGAGGGTGTATAAACCAAGCATTCACTAGAGTGGACACACAGCCAAGTTCTCGGCTACTCCGTGCCAACAGAGACTTCTAGACAGAGCCCTGGCTCGAGGGCAGAGTGCTGGGTCATGGCATCCAGCAGGAGAAGTCCGCTCTGGGGTCGTGAGGCTTCTGTGTTTCACTCCAGCTTTTTCCAAACTGGCCATCACTTAATTATCAGGCCTCAGTTTCTCCATGTGTCGAATAGGATTGCAACAAACAACACATAGACCTGTTCTCTGTCTTCTAGAGAGAAAAACGTCAGAGAACAGAAACCAAACTCCTGGAGAAGAGATGAGTGCCCCTCCAGGGGACCTATGGGGTTTCTTGGGTCCTCTCTGTGGTTTATGTGTCACGATTTCTCTGGGATGTTCCCATTTGCCTGCAGACAGGAGCCGCCCCACCGAGCCCTCCATCAGAGAGGCCTCTTGGGCAGTGGGAATACTGTAGGACACACTGTCCAGGGGCCCCACAACCCTCCAGCTTCGGGGTCTCCTTCACAGCCTGTGCTGCCTTGGGATGCCTCAGCAAGGGGCCTCCTGGGTGGGGGAAGACCCCACAGGCTCCTAGGATACTGGTGGGACTTGGCCCAAGAGCCCTGGTATGCAGGCAGTGCTGGTAAGCCATGAGCTACGGAGCTGGAATGACTTCGGTGACGGGTCCCTCCCGGGGTGGGCATGCGATGCTGCTACCTGGATGGCTGGTTTGGTGCTGAGTGACCACCTAGCCTGTTCTAGCCTGTTCTTTCTTGACTCCTGGACCTGGTCTCAGCTGTTCCCTCTGCCTCTGTCAGAGTGCCAGGGACCAAGGAGCTATGGGCCTAAGTGCTCCAGCTTCAAAGGAACCAGAGGTCGCTCCCATCCCCCACCCCTTGACACCTCCCCGCTCCCTGTGGAAATGAACTCACAGTTGACCAGGGCATCTGATTTCTACCCATCTGGCAATTTCTGCCCTAGGCTGCCCCAACAGGACCACTCTTAAATCCTACGAACTGCTTCTGTGATATTGTGACCAAGGGCACAGGTGAGCTCTGGAGCCAGATGGACTGGGTTCAAGATCCTAAGGGTGCTACTCTCGAGCGATATGACCTCAGGTTAAGTCGCATTACCCCTGTGCATCTCATTTCCCCCCAGTATAAACACTGGACCTTACAGAATCTTCCTCCAAATTAAATGAGATCATGCAGCTCTTGGCACATAGTAAATGCTCAGTAAATACTCATCACTCTGTTTGCCCCTCACCTCTGGAATATCCATGCAAAGTTTGTGTTCTAGTCTTCCTCTTAGTCCACCCCACTTGCTGCTTCTTGAAGGGCATATTTCTCCCATGTCAACCACTGAACCTGAATTTGAGATGCTTGAGGACTGACCTGGAGAGAAATGAGGGGTGAAGAGTTGGGTGGGTGGGATCTGCTGGGTAGGCAGCAAGGTTGTCCCCTCCCTTACCTGTTCTCCTTCCCCTGGGTTTGGGAATCAGAGAGCTCACCAGCTTGCATGGATTAATACCTCACCTTTAGTTCCCCCCTTCTGAGTCACTCCCACTCTCTCCTCCTTTCACCCCAAATGGGGATGCTGAGCCTGAACCTGGGCCAGGCATGAGTGAGGGGTGTGTCTGGGCCTCCCTCTCTCCTCTGACAGGGGTCTAAGCACGTGGGGTTCAGGATGGTAACTGCCCTAAGAGTGTCTTGCAGGTGCTTTGCCCCCTTGCTCCCCCAGCCCCTATAACCAGAGACAAACATTCACATGTCATATCCTACCCAGGGTTATACTGATGGCTGCATCCCTGCTAGGAGATAAACATTCACATGTCATTTCCCACCCAGGGATATACTGATGGCTGCATCCCTGCTAGGGAATTAGAGGTGAGAGAAAACCCTTTCTCCAAGTGTCTATGCAGTCATGTGGCAGTGCAGTGGGGTTGGCCAGGCCCCGACAGGAGACCTAGATGGGGGTGGGAGGCCCTCGTAGCTGGCCTCAAGCCCACTTCTTGGGAGAATGGCAGAAGCTCCACAAGGAACTGGACCAGCCCATCCCATATGGTGCTGTGGGGCCACATGTGACTGTGAGAAGTGGCTGACCAGGAGACACGAGTCCCACTGGGCAGGTTCTGGTCCCAGACCTGGATTTTTCCATTGGTGAACATGTTCTCCCTGAGTCTCGGCTGCAGAGGGAGAGAACAGTCAGGGAGATGGAGTTCTGCCGAGGGGTTTCATGAGCATCATGTTAACAGATCCTCAGAACGTCCTGGGAAGGAAGGGAGGCTTGCAGCCCCCAGAGTACCCATGAGGGGCTTGCCCCCATTGTTCCACAGTCCACAGGAGTAGGGCTGGGACACAGCTCTTCTGTTTCTAAACCCACACTCTTCCCAAGATCTGTAATTATAGAGGTTCAGCTAATGTGTGCTTATGTGTGTGGAGCAGGTAAAAAATAGAGCAATTCATTTAGGAATGTTTTCTTAATTATTGATATCCTGACTAGTTCCAAAGAATTTTAAACTGACTTACAATAGGTAGGTTAGATACAGTAACTCTGAAAATAAAATAACATCAAGTCAAGGTCTTGGTAATAAGAAGCAGAGGTAAGGGATAGGAATGAATAACAAGGCTGAAAGGTGAGTCACCACGGAGAGCCTCCAGGTGCCCAGCACCAGAGAAGGTTCTGTGTGCAAACAGTTGGATGCCCCCTCTGAGAAAATCAGCCCCTGGATGCTCACAGTGAAAATAGAAGGGAATAGTGAAATAATAGTCACTATTCATTGGGTCAGGCCTTGTTCTGTGTACTTTGCTTTTTTTTTTTCAATAAATCTTTATCCTGGAGTGATTTTAGATTTACAGAAAAGTTGCAAAGAGAGTACAGAGTTTCCTCACCCCTTATTCAATTTCTCATAATGCTAGCATCATCTATAACCGAGATACATTTGGCACAACCAAGAAATTAACACCTAGTATACTATTATCAGCTAAACTACAGACTTTATTTGGAATTCTCCAGTTTTCCCGTCAATGTTTTTTCATTGTTTGTTTTTTCTGTTTCAGGATAAAATCCAAGATATCACATTACATGTAAAAGTTTTTTTTTAATATTTACTTTTATTTTTATTTTTATTTAAACATATAATGTAACCCCACCCCCCCTCTCCCAACCC
>RCUC01121693.1:0-28055 GCA_003697995.1 Taxidea taxus jeffersonii | reverse complement strand
CCATCTGTTTACAAATTTCGGTCTTGCTTATTTTTAGGAACTGTATGTTATTTCATCTATACGGCTGTACCTTAATTTATTTAACCTGACCTTTCCCCAGGTTTTAGATTTTAGCATCATACAGTGTCTGGTCCTTCTGGATTCTTCCTCATCATGCCAATATTATTGTTCTAAATTTCTAGCACTGGATCCCCACAGCTCCAAGATGATGATAACAATGTTAGAAATTACTGAACACCCATTATGCGTTAGGGCCTTCCTTCTATGTGTGAGCTTATTCAAAACTTATCACAGTCCTGTTTTTTCTTGATTTTACTGATGAGGAAACTAAGTCTCAGAGAGGTTAAGTGAAATGTTCAAGATCACATAGCTAGCAGGTGGTAGAGCCAAGCTTCAAAGTTCTCATGCTTTCATCCATTTCATACTGCACGTGGGGAAGACACTGGGTCAGGTCTCCAATCAAGCTTCCGCAACTTACTAACTATACTTCCCGTGACATGTGACATGAACTTCTGGGACCCAGATTGTCCTGTGACAATAATCTCTGCCTTGCCTTCCCTCCCAGCAGAGGACAAATAAGATGGTGTATGTAGAAGCACTTAAAAAACTACAACTCATCATCCGAATGTAAGGGATCATTAAGAGATCATTATTAAGTACACAGATAAGCTTGTTTACTTCAAACACCTGAGCCCTTTGACAAATGTAAGGGCTACGCCCAGAGACCTTACCAACTCCCCAGACTGGATACTATGTAATAACTGCATAAACACAGACACAAAGTTATTTATAAAGATGTAAAGTTATTTGTAACTTGCTCAACAGTGTTTTGTGCCTTACCTTTTCATGATTTCTTTTAACTGAAAGGAGAGCTAACTCTGGTCCACCACTGAAGTCTACATTTTCCTCTTTATTTGCTCAAAAGTCCTGTTTTCTGTTTAAGAAACACTGCTTTCTGAGGCTTCTGCAAATCCTCTCCACTTTTGTCGTAACACTTGTGTCTTTCTGCGGAAGACCATTTTCACAGAGAAACAAGACTTTCTTTTTCATCATGTTGGAAGGATGATAGAGTACTAGATCATATGTTGACTCATAAGTGATACAAATTCATGCCGCTGTAAATGGCATGCCACCCATAATTGGGACTTAGGTTCCCTGGGGAGTTGAGATCCTGGAATATCCTGGATCTGGGGCAGAGACTAGGGACTCCTGTAGTCTCCAGTGTGCTCAGTGACTGGAGCATCCTGGTTCCTGGTTCAAGATACGTGGAAGTTTCTTGACACGAAGAATGCATCTTTTCCACCTTCAGCTTCCTCTCCTAAAGTCTTCAGTGCCTGGCGTTTTCATGAGTACGTAAATGTTATTTGTAGAACAGGATGACATAACATTCAAAATCACTTTTTCTAACACTCACTCCTCTCTACTCAGAGACACTGATACAGCAAAAGAGAGAGCAGGGCTCCAGTCCATCCCATGTAGAACTTCGGTACTTGGGCCAGTCGTTTGCAAGCTGGTTTTTATTTTATCCACCTGGTGAGAAGGGTTTGGGGACAGGATCATCTTTAAGACTTCCTAAAACAATTCAACAAGGAGGCCATTAGACTAAAGTGGCTTTAATGCAGTGATGGCTTAGAAAGCAAACCAAAATCCAAGCCTGTAAACGCTTCCCGGTTACAAAATCAAAACGCTGAAGACAACCAATCACAAACAGCCAGCTAACCTTTAAGCTATAGAGAATCAATTTCCCTTCTTTGCCCCTGGCACTTTCTCTATAGAAGTCTTTTCCCTGGCCCATTCCCAGGAGCATTCTTTACCACTTCTGGTTTGACTGAATTTTTGCTCCAATACTGCAAACTCTTAAACATTTTAATACGCTTCAGTCTGTCTTTTTAACCGACCACGGTTCCCAAATCTGGCCAGTAACCTGGAGGTTAAGAGATACCCGAGCTGCTACCAAGAGATTCTGACTCGCTTCACCCGGGACAGGTTCAAATCTGTAATAAGGTCCGCTAACTCCTAGCAAGATCTTACTTGGGTCTCAGCAGCCTGTGAAGTGTTTTACAAATCCACGTTCTCGGTCTGTGTCTTCATAACCGTAGGAGGTAGCTGCTGTAATCGCCCCCATTTTGCAGAGAAGATTGACGCTAAATATGGGGTTGGGGGTTGGGGGGAGCTGCTTATAAGCTTCCGCAACCAGTAAGGGATTGAGGGGAGATTCCAACTCAGACCCAGCAACCGCAGACCCCAATCACTGTGCTACCTAAGACTTTTTCGGGGTGGGACGGGTGCTTCTTGGTGATTTGGATGCTTAGCCAGCTTTCAGAGAAGACAGATGCCCAGAGGCCATGCCACTCTCAAAGGGTGCATTTGTTTGAAAATGTGTGTCCCCTTCCCCGTGTTTTCTCGAAGGAAATGGTTTAGGAACAGCTGTCTCTGTAAGCCTGAAAAGAGCAGCTGCACCTCCTATCGGCATTTTCCGGCAACGCGTAGTCCACTCATTAAATCTTCTGGTCTCAGGTTGACCCAGTCTGGGAACCCAGGGAGAACGTTTCTGTACACCTGGCACTTCTGGTCCCGCCCTGTTTCGCCAGTCCCCCAATCCCAAGCCCATTCGCTGTGATTGACGTGATGCCAGAGCAATTATAATTGGTCATGGCGGATGGCCGCTCCGCCTCCCCGGCCACCCCGCCTCCCTTTCATTCTGAAAGAAAGAACCTCATCCCGGGCGCCCAATGAGAAGCGCCCCCACCCCAAAGATCCCGCCTCTTTCGGCGCTGGCCCCGCCCCGAGGGCGGAGGGACGCCCGCCTCCCGGCGCGGCACGGCCCAATCGGAGGGCGCGTTCGCCCGGATAGACGACAGCCGGTCCAATCGCCGGGCTCTAGAGGCGCGTGCACCGCCCCTCCGCCGCGGCCGAGCGGCGGGCGAGAGCGGGCCTCGGGGCGGCGGCGGCGGCGGCGGCGGCGGCGGACCGACGCGGCCTGAGGGAGCGGCCGGCTGCCGCGCGGGGCTCGCCTCGCCCGCGGCGGGGTCCATGGCCTGAGCGGCCATGTCCGGCGTGGTGCGGACCCTCAGCCGCTGCCTGCTGCCGGCCGAGGCCGGCGGGGCCCGCGAGCGCAGGGCGGGCGGCGGCGGCGGGGCCCGCGACGCGGAGCGCGAGGCGCGGCGGCGCAGCCGGGACATCGACGCGGGGCTGGCCCGCGAGCGGCGCGCCGTGCGGCGCCTCGTCAAGATCCTGCTGCTGGGCGCGGGCGAGAGCGGCAAGTCCACCTTCCTCAAGCAGATGCGCATCATCCACGGCCGCGAGTTCGACCAGAAGGCGCTGCTCGAGTTCCGCGACACCATCTTCGACAACATCCTCAAGGTGCGCGCGCCTCCGCGTCCCCGCCCGCGCACCTGCGCCCAGGTGCGCCCAGGTGCGCGCAGGTGCCGCCGCAGCTCCCGGCGGCCGGCTGCGCGGGCTGGGGAGCGGGAGTGCGGGTGGCACCGGAGGGCGCTGGCCGGGGAGGGGTGCCTCCGCCACTCCCTTCTCGGGGGCTGCCGGCTTCGGGGGGTGGGGAGGGCCCGGTCCTGGACTCCGGGTCGGGGACGCGCCCTTGCGGAATGGCTTCTGGGCGCTTCTCACATCCAGGCTCCGGGGGTCAGGGAGCCCCAGTAAGTGCGGACGAGCCGCGTACACCGGAGGGAAAACCGGCCGCAAGGCCCTCGGTGGAGCTGCTTCTTAGGAAAATTTCAGACCTGCTCACAGTCCGGAGAATTGAAGGAGTCGTCCGCACCCACGCCCCCTCCCCCACCTTCGGCCCTGATCTCCTTACAGCTTGGCTCACCCAGACCCCTGCCCTGTGGCTTGCGGCAGATCCCAGACACCGTGCTACGCCGTTGGAAACTCTTGCAGCGTCTGTCGCCGGAAGATAAGACCTCATTTTAAAAACAGCCCTGGTACCCTTATCAGACCTAAGAGGTCGTAACTCCTTACTTAATATTCTCAGATACCCAGTCCGTGTTCACATTTCCTCCGCGGCCTGTAATTGTTTTGTTTGTCTGGATCAGGATACACAGTCCTTCCTTGCTTTGCAACTTTCAGAGTATCTCTTAAGTGGTGTATAATCTTCTGGCCCCCCTATTCCTTGCGCCTCTTATTCTTGGCAGTGTTTTGTGGGGGGAAACCTGTAGAGCTGACAAAGTCTGGGTTCTAGTCTCTCTCTACTGTGAGTCTGTGCCAGAGGGCCCCAAAGAAGGGAAATCTGGATAAAATTGACCATGAGTGGCAGGAAGTAGATTCCCTCCTGCACCTATGATCATTGCAGAGTTTTTGTTTTGTTTTGTTTTTTAGTTTTCCCTACTCCTTTCCTTGTCCTCTCACCTACTCTTTCCCGGACCCATTTTGGGGAAAGCAAATTACAGGTATGTCTCAAAGCAGAGGTAGAGGAGAGTTGGTCATACCAGACAGCTGTCTGGGGACTAGATTTTATGGTGCCCTAAGGGACTTTAAATTTAGCAGAGGGTTATAGAAACCTATCTGGTACATTTCTTTCACTTCACCCATGAGGAAACTCTCCAGGCCTTGGGGAAAAGTGGCTCCTCATGGGGACCTGAGTGATAGAACCCTGGGTCTGGCCTCACAGGCCTTCCTCCTTCCAGGCTTGCACTGGTATTCCCACTCTCTGCATTTGTTATTAAAATAATTTATTTTAGTAGAAATAGCTCTTTTAGAATCTTGCTGGGGAATGAAAAGAAGGGAATAATTTGAATGATAAAACACTCCTTTCCTTTTCACCTCTTTCAAAAGCCTCTCTGTGAGTCAGCTCTGGCCAGTACTTCATCAACTTTAAGGCTAGGAGCCCAGTGTGATTCAAGGGGATCTACTGTGTGCTTAAAATTCCCCTCATCTTCTAGGGTAAAGTGCATGTCATTGTCTTTCTCTATCACAGAGCCAGATTGTATTTTTGCTGCTTTTCTGAACCTCCAAAGCAAGCAGGTATAAAAGTATAAGGATTTAGCTGACTCCCTCCCACTTTCTTTTAACCCCAGAGGTGGAGAAAATGTTTAGAAACATAGAATCTTAAATCTAATCTAAGTCGTGTTAAGTGCATTTTAGAAAACTCCGTCTTAACTTTTTCCCGTTGCTCAGAAACATTAACCTTTACTGACTTCCTAGTCAACAGAAATAAGATTTGTTAGCCAATATCCTATTTTCCTTCCCAACTTTTTACTAACTGTAGTTCCATTTTAAAATAACTTTATCTGTGGTGACTATTCAGTAACTAGTTAGAAATTTATCTTCCGATTTTTAAAACCAAAACTTCTTCCCCTCACCACACCATTTTTAGGCCGATCGGTTTGGGAAGAGACTTTTTTTTTTTTTTTTTACTTGATAGACAGAGATCACAAGTAGGCAGAGAGGCAGGCAGAGAGAGAGGGGAGGAAGCAGGCTCCCCGCTGAGCAGAGCCCGATGCAGGGCTAGATCCCAGGACCCTGAGATCATGACCTGAGCCGAAGGCAGAGGCTTAACCCACTGAGCCACCCAGGTGCCCCAGGAAGAGACCTTTTAAATTAATAGCTTTGTCATGGCTTTAGCAGTGGACCTTTGAATGACACTGTTTAGAATAATATTTGGGTCTACATAGAGATGTGGTGTTAGCAAGCTGTTTTCGAAGTACTCACTATGTGCTGTGCACGTTACCCTGTCCTTCACAAATGACATTTGACATTTTTTACCATTTTTCAGATGGTATTGTCCCATTTAGCCAGTGAGAAAATTGAAAATAGAGAGTTTAAAATCTGCTCAAGGTCAGCCTCCCAGTAACAAGGTGGCAGAGCTGGCGACCAAACCTAGTCCTTTTTTTTTTTTTCTTAACTTTAATTTTGGGATAATTGTGGAGTCTCATCCAGTTGTAGGAGAGCCTGTGTACCCTTTACCCACTTACCTTCCATGGTAATAGCTTGCAGAGCTGTGATCCAGTATCACATCAAGGGAACATCAAGATACAGAACATTCCCATCACCATTAAGGATCCCTTTTGTTGCCTTTCATAGCCCCTCCTTTCCGCCCTTCCCTGACCCTGGCGGTAGCTAATCAGTTCTCCAATTCTATAACTTTAATTCATTCCAGATTATTACGTAAATGAAGCCATGCAGAACATGACCTCTTTTATCATTCTGCACAATTCCCTGGAGAATCGCCCAACTAGTTGTGGGTATCGAAAATCAATAGTTTGTGTCTTCTGTTTGCTGAGTGGTGTCCGTGGTACAGATTTAGCACAGCACGCCATGTAACCATTCAGGGCCTCTGGGTTGTTCCAGTTTTCTGACTATTATGAATAAATCTGTGAACATTCATGTACTTGTATTTGCATGTACGCACATCTTCACGCATGTGGAATTAAGTGCCCAGGAGTACAGTTGCTCAGTTGAATGTCAGTTGCGTGGTTAATGTTTCAGCTGTTTTTAGAGTGCCTGCATCATCCTGCATCCCCACCAGCCACGTGTGAGTGACACTTTCCCTGCATCCTTGCCAGCATCGAACGGCCCTTTTTTTTTCAGCCATTCTGATAGGTGTGTAAGAGCTAGTTTTTGTTTCCCTAACAGCAGATGATGTAGAACGTATTTTCATGTGTTTATTTGCCATCCGTAGATCCTCTTTGGTGCAATGTCTCTTCATGTTTTTTACCTGTTTTCTAGTTAGGTTGCTTGTTTTTTATTGCTTGTTGTTTATTGTGCTTTATTTGAGAGGTGTTTGTATACATTCTAGATACTGCTCGTTGGTCACGTAATATGTTTTGCAGATATTTTCTCCTGGTCTGTAGCTTTCCCTTTCACCCTCTTAACAAGGTCTTTCACAGAACAAAATTTTGTTTGATGAAGCCAGTTTATCCAGTTTTTCCCCTTTATAGGTAATGCTTTTGGTATCAAAGCTAGGAACTCTCTGCCTAGCCTTAGATCCCCAGTTTTTTTTTCCTAAAAGTTTCCTAAAAAGTTTTCCTAAAAGTAGTTTGACATTTTATATTTAAGTCCTTGATCCATTTTGAGTTAATTAGCTCATGAAAATGTATGAAGTTTAGGTGGAAGTTTAAGGTTTTTTGGGTGTTTGTTTTGTTTTGTTTTGTTTTATTTGCCTGGAATGCTCAATTGTTCCAGTACCACATGTTGGAAAAACTGTGCTTCTCCCATTGAATTGCTTTGCTCCTTTGTCAGAAATCAGTTGGCATATTTGTATGGACCTATTTCTGGGTTCTCCATCCTGTCCCACTGATCTGTATATCTCTCCTGCCATTATCACATTCTGTTGATTACTACAGCTATACAGTAGGCCTTAATATCAGATAGAGTGCTTTCTCCCACTTCATTTTCTATTTTCAATATTGGCTTAGCTATTCTAGGACCTCTGCCTTTCCATTTGTATCTTAGAATAAGCTTGTCTGTGTCTATTAGAAAAAGAAAATCTGCTGGGATTTTGATAACAATTGCATTAAACCTATAGATCATTTTGGGGAGAATTAACATCTGTATATAGCGAGTCTTCCAATCCATGAACATGGTATGTCTTTATTTCCATCTTTGATTTCTTTATCAGCATTTTGCATTTCTCAGCAGACAGACCTGGTTTGTGTTTTGAGTTTAAACAAGTATCTTCTTTTCCTTAAAGCAATTCTAAAAGATCCTGTGTGTTCTTCTTCTTCTTTTTTTTTTTTTTTCAGTTTCCACATACTCCTTGTTCATACACAGCAATAGAATTGATATTTCTGGCTTGATTTTGTGTCCTGTACCTTGCCAAATACACTTAATGGTTCTAAGGGCTTTCCTATAGATTCCTTGGGATTTTCTACACAGATCATTGTTCCTTGTGGATAGGGACAGTTTTATTTCTTTTTGAAGCATGTTTTTTATTTCTTTTTCTTGCCTTACCACAGTGGCTAGAACTTCTGATAGTCTGTGAATGGTGAGAGGCATATCTTCTCTTTCCTTCCTGGTGTCAGTGATTTGTATCTTTTATTTTTGTCAGTCTTCTTAGAGGTTTATCACTTTTATTTTTTTCCCCCATTAAAACCAGCTTTTTATTTCATTATCATTATGACTCTCTTCTTTTCAATATCATGTATTTCAGTTCTTATTTCCTTCTTTCTTTGGGTTTATTTTGCTCTTTTTTCTCTAGTTTCTTGAGGTAGAGATTTGAATTATTTATTTGAGACCTTTCCTCTTTCCTAATGTAAACATTTTAAGTGCTCTAAATTTCCCACATGGCACTGTTTTAGCTGTGTCCACATATTTTATTATGTTTTATTTTAACCTTTATTCAGTGTCATGTGTATTTTTATTTCTCTTCAGATATTTTCTTTGTCCCATGTATTATTTAAAAGTGTGTTGAGGTTTCTAAGAATTTAGAAATATTCCTGTTATCTTTCTGTTATTGATTTCTATGACTTTATTAAAGTCAGAGAACATATTTTATATTACTTCAGTTCTTTAAAATACTTAAGGTTTGGGGGTGCCTTTGGCTCAGGTCGTGATCCCAGGGTCCTGAGATGGAGCCCTGCAGCATCATCGGGCTCCCTGCTCTGCAGGGAGTCTGCTTCCCCCCCATCCCCCACCGCCTGCCTCTGTGCCTACTTGTAATCTGTCTGTCAAATAAACAATAAAATCTTTAATAAATAAATAAATAAATACTTAAGGTTTGTTTTATGGCCCAGAATATGGTCCATCTTGGTATATATTCTGTGGGCCTTTGTTGGTGAATGTTCATGGACACTTGCACAAAATGTGTATCTGTTGTTTGGTAGAGTTTTCTACACAGGTCAGGTACTGTTGTTGATGGTGGTGCTCTGTAATCTCACAGATTTTCTGTTTAGTATTTCTGCGAGTTGCTGAAAGTGAAGTGTGGCAGTCCCCCAACTATAATTGTGGATTTGTCTATTTCTCCTGTCACTTTTTGGTTCATACATTTTGAGACTCCGTTGTGTGGTGTATAAACATTTAGGATTATTATGACTTCCTGGTGGATTGATCCTTTTGTCATTATGTAATGTCCTTCTTTGTCTCCAGTAATTTCCTTTGCTCTGAAGTCTATTTTATCAGATATTTTAATTTAGCCACTCCTTTTTTTTTAAGTGAATGTTTTCATGTTGTGTATTTTCCCATCCCTTAAACCTACCCACATTGTTACTTTGAAGCAAATTTCTTGTTGACAACATATTGTTACATCATTTTTTTTTTATTCTGGCCGTTTTTATTAATGTGCGTATTTAGGCCATTTACATTTAAGGTAAGGTAATTAATATGTTAGGGCATAAGCCTCCCATTTTGTTGTTTTTCTGTTTCTTTTTTTTTTTTTTTAAGATTTTATTTATTTATTTGACAGAAAGAGAGAGATCACAAGTAGGCAGAGAATCAGGCAGAGAGAGAGGGGGGAAGCAGGTTCTCCGCTGAGCATAGAGCCCAACATGGGGCTTGAACCAGGACCCTGAGATCATGACCTGAGCTGGAGGCAGTGGCTTAATCCACTGAGCCACCCAGGCGTCCTTTTCTGTTTCTTTTGTTTTACTTTCCTTTGGGCTATTTAAACATGTTTTAGGATTCCATCTTGATCAATTGGTGATTGCTTTTTGAGTGTATTGATGAAAGCTTTGTTTACTTTTCTTCTTTTCTTGGTTCCTCTAGGTTTATAACATACACACATAGCTTATCCCAGTGCACTGGCATCAGTGTTTTACAGCTGAGAATGAAGTGTGGGAACTTTATTTCCATTTAGATCCCTTTACCCTCCCCACATCTTTTTTTTTTTTTTTTTAAGATTTCATTTATTTATTAGAGAGAGAGAGAGCACAGGCAGACAGAGAGGCAGGCAGAGGCAGAGGGAGGAGCAGGCTCCCTGCCAAGCAAGGAGCCCAATGTGGGACTCGATCCCAGGACGCTGGGATCATGACCTGAGCCGAAGGCAGCCGCTTAACCAACTGAGCCACCCAGGCGTCCCCCCTCCCCACATCTTAAATGTACATGTTCTAAGTATTTATTTAAGTATTTATTGTTATATCCTGAGTCCCACATCAGATGGTTTTATGTCAGTCATCAAATAGGATTTAAGAAATTTGTGAGAAGTAGGATGGTTTTGATATATTTACCCCTATTTTTGCCTGCTCTGATGATCTTTTCTTCCTGAGGTTACTCTTTCCTTTCTCCGAAGTTTCTTTAGGAGAACTTCCTTTAGCCATTTTTAAGGGTGGCCTTGCTTACAACAAACTCCACTTTCCTACATCCAAGAATGTCTTTGTATCCCCTTCGCCACTGAGATCTCTTTGCCAGTTTCAGAATTCACAGCTGACACATTCTTTTAGTACTTGAAAAATGTGCCTTATTCTTGCTTCCCTGGTTTCAGATGAGAAATCCACTGTCATTTGAATTGCTCATTCTCTGTAAGTAAATGTGTCCTGTCCCTCTGGTTGCTTTGAAGATTGCTCATTTGTCCTTTAGTTTCCAGAGTTTAACTCTGATTTTTCTGGACATAGGTTTCTTTCAGTTTCTTATGCTTAGGGTGTGCTCAGCTTCTTGAATCTGTACAGATGTGTCTTTTGCCAAGCTTGGGAAGTTTCCGGCCATTATTTCTTCAAACACTTTTTCAGCCGCACTTTTTGTCCCCTCCCTCTGAGACTCTGGTGATAGGAGGGTCAGTGGCTCTTATTCCTGACCTCTAGGTCCCTGAGCCTCTGTTGCCTTGTTGAGTGGGATGTGACATCAGCTCGCCCTGGCCTGGCTGCTCCCGGGGAGTACTGGGGGCAGCACAGTGGCGCCCTGCCCAGCCTCCCACCTCCTTTTCCTGCCCTCTGGGACTGGGTCAGGGTGGAGGCTTGTCTCCCCACTGAGGCCACCCGGGTTGGGGAACTGGAGCATCTTCGGCATTTCCAGGCAGGGGCTAGGAGAGGAGATCCTTGTTTGGCCCTGCCAACATTACCTAGGCCACTTGAAAGATGCTTCCTGGTTCTGCAGGGCAGGAAGGGGAAATGGGAGATGAACTTCCCTTTCAATCCTGCCGAAACCTCAGTGGGTGATGTGTGCAGTTTTTCTGTTGGCATTTGGCTAGAACAGGATAGGTGTTGCCAAAAAGAGTTTTCTGTTGTAAGACCACCCTTTCCCCAGTCCTTCTGCTAGGAGGGACAAGCTTTTCTCGGAGCTCTTTTCCACCTGCACCTTTTGGCTTTCCAGCTTGGAGGCTGTGCAGCGTGTGTCTGGGACAGGCAGTAAGAACCTGGGGACTCCCCGCCCTGTGGTTCCTGAGGTCCTGAAGTCCCAGGCAGCCTGCCTTCCTGTCTCTACTGTCTTGCTTGGTTGTGTTTTGTCCAGAGTGTCTTTAGTGGTAAGAGAGAGGACTCAGGAGGAATGGGGCTACTCCCATCTTGGCAGAACCAGAAGTTTCCATCATCCTGGTCTTTTGATAACTGGTCCAGGACTCCTCCTTCAGGATCACAGGTGTGTCTGAATTTGAAACTATCATTTCTTTGACTTCATCACCTCACAGTACCCTCTGCAGGGATGATTTGAATCTATTCGTTGCTTGGACCTCCTGTAAATAGTCCCAGTAAGACTTCTTATTCATTCTTTTCATTTTTATAATCTCAAAGATGCTAGTCTCTCCTTCTCTGGGCTGTTCCTAAAGCTTGTGTGGTGTTTCGGAACTTGTGTGGTAATGCCTCTGGTGACAACAGTACCCTCCAGGTACTCTGACAAGCTGGGAAGACAGTTACATTCTTTAATATAAAATCTGAATGGATGTCATGTTAAATGCCATTCATTGTAAGAGGAGGCAGGTGGCTCGGTGAGAACAGGGAAGATTAATTCTGGCTGAGCTACCAGGAAACGCCTATATAGGAAGTGTGATTTGAGCCGGCCTCTGAAGGCTCCATGGAGTTTTAGCAGGTGGGGGGGAACAGAACACACATGAGACCATCTCAGTGCCAGGTATTTCTGCCAGTTAGGACAGAGAATTCTAATAGTATGGAGTATTAAGGAGCATAGGAGCTAGACAGAACTTTCTAGTGCAGAGGACTGGTCATGATGCAGTGGCTGGCTAGAGACCTTGGTATCTGAAAGCTGTGGACCTTCTCCCTAGAAAGTTCGTACACATGCATGTAGTTTAAAGGAGTCCCTCGCCATCCTAAGCCTCAAAGTGGGCCTACTTTTGTTCTGTGGATTGCAGGTTAAGAAGTTTAGTGGTAGAATAGCTAAGATTATGTTAAATTTCTGTAAATTAACATCTTTTTTAGGATTGTTCTGTGTCATTACTTTTTGTCAAGGCAAATAGGACCTTGAAGAGCCCCTGCTGCTCTGCTGTTCTGTATTTTTAAGCACTTTGAAGCTCCTGGCCTGCAGAGTCTTTGTTTCTCGGGTTCAGCATCCCTTTGTGCTTGATGCTACAGGAGGCTCGGGTGAGAACAGATGTGGCAGTGCAACTTCCAGGGTCTGCGAGAACGGTTGGGGTTTTACTGCCTTGTTGGCTAATTGCATTTAAGTAAGCAAACTTACTTTTACACGTGGACACACGTGGTTGGTCCTTTGGTAATGCCGAAAAACAAAAATCTCTCGTTCACAAAATCCAGAAACCCCTCCGGTCCTTGTTGGGGATTCGTGGCACACGGACAGTTGGTCTTCCCCTCCAGCTTTCAGGCTGACATGTTGGTTGTTTAACCAAACTGATTTTAGGGGAGCAGTTTTGACCCTCTGTCATCGGTCATGTGAGACTTGAAATATAGCTGTGCTTGATGTTAGATGGCTAGCTCATGATTATTTTCTGTTATTATGTAGTTGAGAGTGAGGACAGGATCCTGTCAGTTGTGAATGGCGGATTCATACTTCAGGCTTATCTAGAGATGTAATTACAGGACGATCTTCAAACTGAGGAAACCAATGTGTACCACACCTGCCGGGCGTCGCCAGGAGGGCAGACCTTCCCTTCAGGAACGGGAGGCTTTGTTTCCGGTGCTAACTTTTGTAGTCTGTATTTCAGCAAAAACAGTGGTCCTCCTCACCTCTTCTGCCCAGTGGGATGGACAGAGCAGCTGCTTAGTTCCTCCCGAAGGCCTGTCGAGTGGGCAGAACATGAGTAATGGTTGCTGACCACGGGGTTAGCATTTTGGAGTGATTCTTTGGTGCGTGACGATGTGTGTCCATTCGGGTGCCCGTTCGGGTGGGCCTGGGCACGCTGGGGTGTGGAAAGGAGAACCCAGGTTGCGTTCCACAGTGTGTATCGGGAAGCCGCTACTTTTGCCTTGGTTCAGCTGGCTGGGTCCATTGGGAACTTGTGCTCCAGAAGTGCCGTGTCCATAGGACAGAAGAGGACCAGTTGCTAACCCTTAGGAGTATTTGCAGGTGGATAGAAAGGATCTGGAGAGCCGCTGTGCACTTGTCAGGGATGCCAATAAAATGTTCCCACCCCTCCTTGTCTTCAGCAGAGGCCGAGTAGACAGCGCCTCTCTCTCAACTTGGGCATCTGATTTACTGTCTAGCCTAAAACCATGGCCCGCACTTTGCCGAACGGCTCGGTGACATCAAGACTCAGCAGTGAAGACTGATCTTAATGAACACTGACTGGTGCTGGCCAGAGAATCCAGGCCTTAGGGAGTCAGCCCCTCAAACTGAGTGGAGCAGAAATGAAGCCATTCTCGTTCAGAGATTCAGAATCCGTGATTCAGAATCCGTGTCCTGTGCCGTGTTAATATTGTCATTGCCTTGGTGGAAGGTTCTGTTGATTGTGCGTGGTGTGGGTTCCATCTGGTCTGGGGCAGGGAGGTTCCCTGCTGTACCCAGGGAAGGCCAGGATAGAGGTCAGGGGCACAGCAAGACCCACTCCTGATGTTCAGAGCCAAGTGCCTTGCTCTGCTGTGTGCCCAGGGGTGAGTCCTTTTGCACCTCATACCTGCCTGGTTGGCTTGTGTGGGGATAGGAAACACAGGGGAGAGTGGGCAGGAGAGGAACATCACTGGGTAAGTCACTGGAAGGGTGGGAGCCCCAGCCAGCTAAAGGAGGCCATCATCATCCCCTGCAGGATGTGTGTTGAGATTCCTCTGGACCCGTGTCTGGGACGAATCAGTGCCCAGACTATTGAGAAGCCTGTAATAGGGCAGCTCGGTGCGGGTGCTGGGCCAGGAGTGTGAGCTTCACAGCCGCCAACCAAGCCCCGCATAAAGTCCAGTGCCACCTTTATGGGATAAGATGGTGCTCATCTTTGTGGACAAGTTACACATCATTCCCGGCAAAACACCTGCCATTTGCTGAGGGAGGAAAGGGAGTGATTATTTAAACTCTCGCCTTGCTGCTGGTTTCTGTTACAGGTGAAAGGAGTAGCTGCTTTAGAAGTTTGTTTCTGGAATTTTATTTTATTTCAAAGATTTTTTTTTTATTTGAGAGCGAGAGAGAGAGAGAGGGAGTGCATGCATGAACAGAGGGAGAGGGAGAAGCAGGCTCCCTGCTCAGTGGACCCTGGGATCATGACCTGAGCCAAAGGCAGACGCTTCACTGACTAAGCTGCCCAGGTGCCCCTGGTTTTGGAATGTTTCTAACACGGGATGTTTGATCTGTGTTTTCCATCAATTACCAGTTCTGTTTCTCCAGTTAGCACAGCTGGGATGACCCCCAACTATGTATCTGTGGCCACTTACATGTTTTCTCCAGGAAATGAAGCTCCTTAATTCTTGTTCTAGGTTGGGGAAGGGCAGGGCCTTCGCCCGAACTCGGAGGACTTGATTAGAGACCTATAGGCTGAAACATGGGAGTGTGGACCATGTGGGGGAGGAGACCCTCCCCGAGAGGTCAGCCGCTCGGGGCTGAGAGCTGGAAGCTTGGCGCTCTGCTCCCTAGCAGTACGCAGCCGTACGAGGATAAAGGAGTGTGGCGGGGCATTAAACAGACGTGCCAGCGCTGCCGAGCGCCCTCCTTCCAGCAGATGTCTCATCACAGCAGTCCTCCCGGAGGCTGAGAGAGAGAGAGAGGCCGCAGAAGCCAAGAGGACTGGCTCTTGGAGGCCCCTTTTAGTCCTCAGTAACCCTGTGAAGTCAGGGTAGGGGTTTTATCCTGACTGGGGGGGGGGGGGGTCTTCAGGTCCAGGGCGCTCTTGCCTGCCCTCCTGAGCCCCCTGTGCTGACCGGAGGAGGTGGGAGCCCTGGACCAGTGAGTTTGGAAGAGGGATGTGCTGGTCTCTGGCCCTCGAGGCTCCCTTCTCCAGAACCAGCCTGCTCACAGGGAGCTAGCTTTCCTGTTTTGGGGCCTTCCCCGTTGGGTGCCCCTCCCCACCCCGTGTCTGCCCCACGGTGATGGGGGATGTTGACTGTTCACCAGTCTGTAAAAGCCTGGGGCTTGACAGTACCTCAGAGTCCCTTAGCTTCTGCCATCCCCACAGTGTCCCTCATGGAGGCACTTCAGCCCTCCCTCCCTTCAGCAGCTCTTAGGCCAGGAGCTCCCCTGGGCCACCCCTATCCCCGGACAGGCTTCTTGATGCCGACTTGTTACAGGTGGCCCTCAGACGCCTGGCCCCACCTGACAGTGTTCCGGGGAGCAGCACAAGCTACAGACCCTCCTTCTGCGGGATCACTTTCAGCTTCTCTGATTTACTCAACGGATTCCCTTCCTACTGCAGAAATAACTAAGAACAAAACTGGGTTTTCCTGCCCACCCCATGGGTAGAGCTGCTGTTATCCATGTGCGGTGCCCTCAGAATCCGTGTCCTTTGGGGGGTTCTGTGACTGGAGGCGGGAGCACTGCAGGAAGGCAGTGGCCCTATGGTAAGCTGGAAGGGAAGCAGTCAGGCAGAGGGACTGAGGAGCAGGCCGGCAGGTGTGCCGAAGCAGTAAGGCAGGCAGGCAGCTGGTGGTTAGGGAATCGATGCTGGGCGCACGGTGGAAGAGAGAACCGACTCAGATGTGGCTGGGCCGCCTTGGCCAAGGTCATGCCCCTGGCAGTGGGCCATGAGGGCAGAGTTGTGAGCAGGGGATTGCCGTGATTCCCTGTTCGGTGACCTGTCTAGGGCGGGATGTGAGGATGGAGCTGGTTCACAGGACTTTCTCCCGTCACCTGATGGGATGCGTATATACATTTACAAATGGGCATGAATCTGTTTAAAAATAATCTTACATGTGAATATGAAGAAATTCACCAGAAGGGAAAGAGGCCTTATTACATATGTAGGTTGAAGTGTCTGAAATTCTGATTTTTGAGACTCTTGACCTACAAAAACAGCAGTTTCATATGGTCCAAAAACAACACAGCCAAAGGCAGGAACATGATTCTCGGGCCAGGTAGTTTACCTCTTGGCCTCAGCCCCAACCCCCAACACTGGTGTTGAGGGAGGATGGTGGGTCAGTGCAACCCCCAACATCTCACTGAGCCCCTCCAGTTTGGAGAGAAGCAGAACATTGGTCTGGAATGGAGCCCTGGGAAACATTAGGGAAAGCACTGAGAAGCAAAGGGACCTTGGCAGAGGCAGAATGTGTCCTGAGCCAAAGCTCATGAGACAGGAAGTGAACTTGAAGTACAGGACGTTTCGTAGGATTTCAAGAGAAAGCCCCCTGTGTCGCAGACAGGGTTCCAGCTTCCTTCCCCTCCCTTCCCGCAGACACAGATGGAAAGCAGCATCTGTCTGTCACACTCAGCTCTGGTCTGGGAAGTCAAACGAGTTAGAAATGCTATCTGGGAAACTGCCCCAGAGTCCTTGTGTGAAGAACGGGTTGGTGGAGAGACTCGGCCTGGCCACTCTGAGTTCTGTACCCAAAGGAGGTTGGGAATGGCAGGCAGAAGGCAGGTGAAGACCCAAGTCTGGAAAAGAAGGTGTGCTGTGAAAGCATCTGTTGTAAGACCAGAGCCTAGGGGTCTGATAAGCAGTAACATGAGAAAGAAGGGGCAACTGCAGGGCCAGCGAGACACTGAAAAGTGACACACGCCATTTGGGGTCTCCTAAGTAAGTCAGATGCAGGAAGGGCCCGCATGGAAACTTCTTCAGGACACAGGGGCAGGTCCTGTCCTGCCATCACTGAGGTCCCCCTGTTGGGGAAGGGACCTTGGAGCACCAGCCGGAGTGCTGCTGGCATCTGCAGGGAGACATGTACCTAAACCCCATGTCCAAGTAAGCCTTGCTCTTCTCGCCCCTGTGCCCCCAGAGGCAGACTAGGGGTGCACCATTCTCTCATCACTCCAAATATGAACTGTTCCGGCAAGGACTGCAAGTGGGCTCTGGGCTTCGACCCATCTGTGTCCCTCTATGAGCCCTTCAGACTCCACAGCAGAGAACGAGCCGTTCAGCTGTAAGCCTGTGCACTAAACAAGGATCTGTCTGAGCAGAGGGGAACTTCCTGCTCTGGGCACCTGCTCCACTGAGGTCCTTGAGAGCAGGAATAGCTGCACTGGTTCTGCTTCTGTGGCGTTTAACCTAGTGTGCACAGGTAACGGGAGTGGGAGGACTCGGGGGCAGGCACCTATAAAGCTGGATAACAGCCTGGCCTTTCTCCCGCCTGCCTCCTTGGCGCCATATAACGGCACTGACTCCTTCTGCACGTGTGTGGCCTTATGGTTTTTTAGACCTCCTTTCCCACAGGTACCTCCTTAACTGGGAGCTTCCTAATCACAGGTGAAAGGCAGGGTCAGGGCCACACTTCAGGTGAGAACACCAGTGGCCGGCCATTTGTACCACGTGACTTTGCCGAACGGGAGTTGGGGAGAGCGGACTATGTTGACTTTGGCTCCGCTTTTTAAAAAAATGGGCGTGTTGCTTGAGCGGTGATACCCTTACCAGCAGTAGTGTATGGTTTCGCTGTGCTAGGACAGTAGTGGTAGGTTTGGAAACCGCAATGTGACAGCTGTCACCACTGAGTCTCACGTGGGATTGCTGCGTAGAACTCAGAGACATACGCCCACCGCAGCAGTTCATGGACTGTGATCTGTTGTACAAGTAGGTGTGACCATACCAGGAGAAAATACCAGAAGAGTAGCAAAATGCCACCTGTTTATTTCTGTTAAGCAGTTATGAATCTATGTTTTAAAATGTGTTTTCTACAGTGAACATTAGAGTGCCTTGTCATAGTAATTTTATAGTATGCGTCCTTAGGAATCTATCCTATGTGATTAATGTAATTGATATAGCTATGATAAATACAGTTTATGTTTTAAAAAATCCAGTAGTGATGACTTAAAGTCCTTTCCCCCATGTCAACTCTCTACAGCTACAGGGACGTTTTCATTTTCAATTGTAGGTGTTTTAACTTAATTTGTGGTTTGAATCTCCCTTTAGAATTTTTGTAATCTTGAATATTTTCAGAATGTGTAAATATTTACCAAGGAGACCACAGCATCTTTAGCATTTTTTTTCAACATTTTTTTTTAATTGGAAACTTGTCTTGTTTCTGAATGCTCAGAAGCTTCAAGAAAAGAGCCGTAATGTTGCCTGAGCTCTCTTTCCTGTATCTTATACAATGTAAAACTCTCTGACAACATAAATGCCTTTTTCTAGTCTTCCCTTAACTTTTAAAATCAATAACATTCTTAAAAGTAAAGTATTGGGGGGACGCCTGGGTGGCTCAGTTGGTTAAGCGGCTGCCTTCGGCTCAGGTCATGATCCCAGCGTCCTGGGATCGAGTCCCACATCGGGCTCCTTGCTCGGCAGGGAGCCTGCTTCTCCCTCTGCCTCTGCCTGCCTCTCTGTCTGCCTGTGCTCGGTCGCTCTCTCTCTCTAATAAATAAATAAAATCTTTAAAAAAAAAAAAAAAGTAAAGTATTGGGTATAAGTCTTAAATGTAGATGTTTTTGAAGTAGAGTAAAAGACAAGTCTTGAGCCTTGTCCACTGTTTTTATAGGTAATTGGTGAATACCCATGAACAGTTATTTTCTTTTGTACTGTTTTTATAGTTAATTAGGTAATTGTTTCCTTGATGATGACTTTTTCCCCAAATAGTTTTGACATTGATCCCGTCATCTAACCTATTTTATGTGAACAATGTGATCCAAGAGGAGACCTTTGAGTACTCAGTAGATGGAATCACAGATAAGTCACTGTGTTGTCTGGAGGAAAGGTTCTTCCCTGCACAGAAATATTCTTATTTCAGACTGGAACAAGTCAAGGATGCCAGGTGCTAATCTAATTCAGTGACATGGAGTTTCTAGTTGATTAAATAAAAGAAAAAAAGAGATTATGCATATCTACCGGAAAGGAAGGGAAAAAATTAGCATTGTAAGTGGTAAATATCACCCAGAATGTTGTTGGAATTAAACAGAGTTCCAAAAGTGGCTGGATACAAAATGTTGGTGTTTGAACATGTGTGCCCATGTAACTTTCATATAGTAGAAAAATATCCTGGGGAAGGGAGGAAAAAATAAAATAAGAGAGGAGAGACAAACCATAAGAGACTCAACTATAGGAAACAAACTGAGGATTGCTGGAGGGGGAGGTCGGTGGGGGTCAGGTAACTGAGTGATGGACATTAGGGAGGGCTTGTGATGTAATGAGCTCTGGGTGTTATATAGGAAACCAATAATACATTATATGTTAATTGAATTTTAATACACATATCCCATTCATAACAGCAACCTAGGATAAAATACTAGGAATAAGCAAGAAAGTAAAACCTATATGATGAAAGCCGTGAAAGTTTGCTGAAGAACATAAAGACTGGGAAAATTTTTTTGTGAGTAGGAATTCTTGATATTGTAATAATGCCAGATTATGAATTGAACACAATACCAGTCAATTTATTTTTCTTAGAACTTGACAGAATGATTCTGAGATGATTTGCCTGATGAATAAATTCTGGGAAAAAAATCCTGTGTGTTTGAGCAGTTACCACAAGAAGCTGCCGTGATTAAAGCAGAGTCATACTGGCCCAGGAGTGGGATTGGTAAGGTAGAGACTCAAATTCCCAATCAATCCACCTGTACCAGGGCCTTTAGAATATCATGAAGGGAGGCTTTCCGAGCAGGGGGAACAAGGGATGGTTGAAGGAATGGTGCTATGGAAATGGCTAATCATGTAGGAAAACAAGAAAGTTAGATCCCTTTCTAATACTCTAATTCTGTATAATTAAGGGCAAAAACATTAAAAAACTGTAATAAAATGTAGATGGGTACTTCTGTGATGTCAGGCTAAGGAAGGCCTTATGACACCAAAGACAGGATAAACGGGATGGGGTATGGATCTCTTTGACTCCGTAACAATTTCTTAAATTCTGCTTGGCAGGAAGGAGCATGAAGTTGAACACACCGGAAAGTAGTATTCACGGGATATGATAAGAACAGATGTCTTTAGTCCTCTGATATTCTACCATCTACTGGTAATTTCCAAGTTCACACATTTGACCCTGATTCCTGGACCCTTGCACACCACTGCCTCGACATGCCACCTGAGTGTGCGATGGGCATCTCAAACGTGACTTGTAGAACCTAACTCCAGTCCCGACATTCCACTGTCCTCTGCCCAGTCCTGCAGCCACGCCCTCAGTGGCCTCATCAGTGTCCATCTGCTGGCTCTGCTCTCAGTTTGGGTGCTTTATTATTTTTTTTTAAGATTTTATTTATTTGACAGACAGATCACAAGTAGGCAGAGAGGCAGGCAGAGAGAGAGGAGGAAGCAGGCCCCATGCAGTGCAAAGAGCCCAATGCGGGGCTCGATCCCAGGACCCTGGGATCATGACCTGAGCCAAAGGCAGAGGCTTTAACCCACTGAGCCACCCAGGCGCCCCAGTTTGGGTGCTTTAAATCAGGACCGCAGTGTCCAACATTTCGGTCAGACATTGAAAACTTAACTGGCAAAGTGCTTTGACACCATTTTTTAATTTTTTCTCTGCTTTTTCCATGATCGAGGTCAGAATCACATACCATAAAATTAACCATTTTAAAGTGAACAGTTCAACGGCATTTAGTACATTCACGTTGTTGTACAGCAATCCTCTGTGTCTGGTTCCAGGGCATTTTCACCACCCCAAAGGGAAACGTGGACTCAGTAAGTCCTTGCCCCCTGTTACCCCCTCCTGGAACGCACTAATCTGTGCTGTCTCTCTCTCTCCTCATTTATCTGTTCTTAGTATTTCATATAAATGTGTAGCCTTTTATGTCTAGTGTTTTTCACTTAACACTTTTTTTAAAATTAATAAGCCTTGTTTTTGTTTTTGTTTTTTTAAAGTACTTTATTAGAGATCACAAGGGTGGGGAGGGCAGGGAGGGGGGTAGAGGGAGCCCCTGATGTGGGGCTCAATCCCAGGACCCTGATGACCTGAGCCGAAGGCAGACGCTTAACCTACTGAGCCACCCAGGCTTCCCATGTGACCACTGATCTTTCACCATAGTTTTGCCCTTTCCAGAACATCATATAGTATGCAGGCTTTTCAGGTTGGCTTCTACCATTTAGCAATATGCATTTAACGTTCCTCCATGTCTTTTCTTGGCTTGATCACTCCTTTCTTTTTAGTGCTGAATAATATTCCACTGTCTGGGTGGATCACGGTTCGTTTATCCATTTACCTGTTGAAGGATCTCTTAGCTGCTTCTGAGTTTTGACAATTATGAAGAAAGTGTTTATGCTATAAACACTCACTTCTGGGCAGGTTTTGATGTAGATAAAAATTTTCAATTCATTTGCGTAAGTGCCAAGGAATGTGATTGTTGGTCAGAGTTCAGTTTTGTGAGAGAGAGAGAAAGAGAGAGAGAAGGAATTTTAAGAGTTCTTTATCGTTTTGAATACCATGTGCACTGAGATGGTTTTCTCGCAGCCTGTGGCTCGTCTGCTCATTCCCTTTACTTGCTGTTGGAGGGCCCATCCACGCCGCAACACACACGGGCACTGTCTGGCTTCTTAGGGCCGGATCCCGTTCCGCTGTGCAAGGAGAGTGTGTTCTCCTCCAGCCCCAGCGCCTGGACATGTGGGTCGCTCCCCCTTTGAGCGCCTCTGCCTAATGCTGCTGTGGACATTCGCGTGTGGGCGCGTGTTTTGCGTGAATGAGTTTTCTTTCGGGTATATACCTAGGAGTAGGATCGCCGGAACACAAACGGCGAGCCATGTTCCCTCGGTTCCCTCCAGCAGCACACAAGCACTCCGGCTTCCCCGCCTCCTCGCTAGCACGTGATCCTGTCTGCCTTGTGGATGGCCACACTTGGGGTTTTGACTTGCATTTCTCCGTGGCACTGAGGAGCTTTTCATGGGCTTGTTGATGTTGCTTTCAGGACTCTTCGTCTTAACTTCTTCACTTCTGCTTCCTACTTAAACCTATGTGAGGAGTTACTGTATTTTTATAATCATATATGTGTGTGTGTGTGTGTGTGTGTGTGTATGAAAGTCACTGTTTTCGCCATTCTGATGCCAAAGAATTGGAAATATGAAGAGATATTAAAGAAGTTTTAAATTATTTTAAAGAGAATGCTGAGAACCTAAAATTGGAGCGAAAATGCTCCCAAGGCGTGTTCTTCTGCACTGTTTTGATTGCCGTGTGCCTGCATTTCCCAGCAGCTGTTCTGCTGGTTTGTCTTCTCTGTGTACCTATTCCTTTCATGCCCTTCACATGACTGTCAGCGTGAGACTTCTCAGACAGTTTTCAGAAGGCTGTGTTTCTGCTTCAGAAATTAGAGTGTCCTTGATCTCCGTTTAGACCCGGCAACTTCTAAGCCAGAGCTGACCACAGTCACTGTCTGTTGGCACAGATACGCTCCCTGCCCTTGCTAGGACGGCTCCCTACCTTCCAGTTCCTTATTTTTTTACCTGACACTTTCCTCCCTGCTTGGCTTCTGTATATTTCACTATAAAAGGAGGACACACCGATTCTGGGAAAAGCGAAAAGCTTCTGTGGGAGTTCCCATCTGGCGGCTTCTCTGGGCCCCTCCACCCTTTCGGCTCAGCTCTCTGCCCTGCAGGGCTGACCTGCCCAAGTTTGGTGCTCTCTGGCTTCTGCTTGGCCAAGAGCCATCCTCCCACAGCCTTAGATTTGTATTTCAGGTTCACTTGGACTACCTGGGGGTACATGGAATCTCATGCCAAGATTCTGGTCTATAGTGGTCTGGCCACAGATGAGGGGTGGAGAGGGAAGAGCGTGAGATCAGGGCATTTGCTCCCCCCGAGACATGTTTTCCCAGTGCCCCTCACCCCTTTGTAATTGATCCCTAGTCTGAGTGTGCTGTTGGTCACAGGGGTTTGTGTACCACCTGGGGCCAGGGCGTCACTCGGGGCACCTGCTCGCCTCCCCTTGTCTGGGCCCTTCCCTGTGCGTGCAACTTCTAGCAGTCTTTTGAAGATGCAGAGTGTCCCGTTCAGTAGGCCTGGGAGAGAGAGGGCCTGCAGAGCGGCATTTCCAGTAAGATCCCTGGTGGGGTCCAGGCTGCTGCTGGTCCTCACCACACTTTGAATGGCGAGGGTCCATGCAGCAGTGGTGTTTGATAACGCTGACCCCTGGCCACCTGACTGCCAGCAGTAGGGGGTACTTGGTTCCATGATAGCACGCACTGGGTACCACACAGCCAGTGAGAAGTCATTTCACTCATTTATTGGACGACTCTATGTGTTACATACTTAGGATGCATCAGTGGGAATAAAATCCCTTTCCTCTAGAGCTTTTACTCTAGTGGGGGAAATAGGCGGCCAACACAATCAACTTTAACTTCTCTGGAACATTAAAAGGTATGAGGTGCCGTGGGAAAAGGAAGAAGAGCAGAGGGAGGAGGAGGGGCGTGGAGGAGAGTGGCCTGGAGAGAGCCTGCTGTCAGAGGTGACACTTGAGCAGTGCGAGGAGGCCAGGAGCTAGCGGGGAGGACATGGAGACAGTGCTTCCCACAGAGAAAATGCCAAGAGGCTGGAGCCTGGAAACTGGGTGGCAGCTTGGAACCAGGAGAACCCCCCACTCTGCCCCAGAAAGGGGAAGGACCTGAGAAGGGGTGCAGATCCAGTGGGGCCTTGCAGGTCCTTGGAGGGACTCTGGCTTTATGTCTGAGGGACACGGGCTCCATGTGACAGGTTTCCCCAGAGGAGTGACCCGGTCGATTGGATTTGGACATTCAAGGGTTAGTGCTTACTGTCACTCGGGAGGGGGTGGCCAGGGTGTGAGGGGTAGAGATGGTGAGAAATGACCAGGTCCTGGGAATGTTTTGAAGGTGCTGATGGTGAAAATAATGTGTTTGAGGCATGGAAACATGCTTGTGATGTTTAACTGAAAAAGGAGTGAACTGCTATTCTTTAGGGTCCAAAGTCTGAGTGAGATAAATAAGTAAATACATATATACATGCATGCATGCTGCAGGGGGGTCATGATTATAGTCACCAAAACGTGGTGTGTATGTATCTCTCATTAAAGGGGATTTATTCTAGGGGCGCCTGGGGGGCTCGGTCAGTTAAGCCTCTGCCTTCAGCTCAGGTCATGATCTCAGGGTCCTGGGATAGAGCCCACGTTGGGCTGGCTCTCTGCTCAGTAGGGAGTCTGCTTCCCCCTCTCTCTCTGCCTGCCTCTCTGCCTCCTTGTGATCTCTCTCTGTCAAATAATCTTAAAAAAAAAAAAATAAATAAAGGGGATTTATTCTTATTTTTGCTTACTTCGTAAGCACATGTGTTACTTTCATCGAAAACAAAGACTCTGAACAACTTTTTCTGTGCAGTTTCACTGCAAGCCCTTTACTCCATCACAGCTGCTCATTGGCAGTGTACTTTAGATATTAATCTGTATTTTGTACTTTATTGTGTCTGCTACATGCTTTTTAAATTTTTTTTTATCTTTTTAGTTAATTTTGTGTGTCCATCCGACTAGAATTCAAGACCCTTTGAGGTCCAGGATGTCCTTTTGATTTTTCTTTGGGCTCTACCTTAGATTCTTCTAAGTGCTTTTTGGATGAGCTGTTCCAGCTCCTTTGAGGAAGGACTGGGCCCCTTCCAAAATGGTTTTCTTTTTCTAAATCTGCAGAGGTTTGTCATCCGTGTGACTGAAAGACCGAGAATGTCTCATTTCTTCCCGGCACTCAGCTCCTCACATTCTCTGTTCCCGTCACCTTCCCCGGGCACTCATCCTGTCCCACTGGAAAGTTCTCAGCTCGCAGAAATTGTAGACCTGGGACCCAGTTTGCCCTTCCTGCTATCAATACTTCAGTTAGATCTGTAGCCTGTTCTATAAATAGTCTTGTCCCTGCAGTTGCAGAAAAACAGGGCCCTTGGGTCTAGTGGTGGGCGGGGTGTGGGGGAGGAGGACCCAGCCATGCTCCCGGCTGGCTCTGGGCTGTTCGGACCAGCACGTGCGGAAGAGCTCTTCCAGCAAAGCTTGCCATAGAGGCCTCAGATCGGACTTTCATCATTACAAATAACACAGGAAGAGTCACTAAGAATTAAAATTACTTGTTTCAAGACGTGGTGGTGGTTGGTTGCTGTAGTGTTCTTGCAAGGCTTATTGTAGCTAATCTCTTAAACCATATTGAATTCTGGTAAGCCTGAGGTCAGAGAACCGATATGAAGAACTCTGATGATAAATCCAGTGCTTTTCGGGTGAGGGGTTAGAGGGCCGAGGATGTTAATTTTGTCCAGCTCCTCTGCAAGTCACTGTCTTTATCTTTAGTGGGGCTTGAGAAAGGGCTTCCCTCAAGGTAGGTCTTGGGTTTGGGAGGTAAGAGTGTGCAGATCTAAGGTCCCGATTAGGCCGAATTACCACCTCTGGTTATCGGACACCTGCAGATGCTGGTTCAGACGAGAGGATGGTCTTTGAGTTCGGAGACATGTGGGAGGGGGAACAAAAACCCTGTGAAGTGGAACATCTCAAAGGAAAAGGGGTGTCCAGCAACAGCTTCAGAATTTGCAAATTTAGTTGAAAAGTTATAAAACCAGAACATAGGAAAACCAAGGAGGTAACATTCTAACATTTTTTAAGCTAGATTTATTAAAAAATTGTCACGTCATTCTGAGTCTTTTCAGTCTGTGTGCCTTTATTACATTTTTACCTGGTTCTAATTGGTGCGTCCTGGAATGCCAGTCCTGGGGGGGGAGGGGTGTGGGGACCTGACCTCCTGCGCCTCATATCCCAGAGGCCCAGCATGGTGCAGGCATATGGGAGTCATTCATATATTTGTTGGACGTACAAACAAGTGCTTTTAGAGGAAAGAAGTCAGAAAGAACTCGAAAATCCGATTTTAATTTTGATGATCTCATAAAATATTTTTTGTGTTTTAATAACATGAAGGTCAGGACTGTCGTGTATTTCCTGGCTATTAGCCCTGTGCTAGTAGGAAAGGGAAGGAAGAAGAATCGCCTGCCTGGTCTCGTGCAGAGCTCTCTGGCTAAGGTGGAGTGGAAGTGGAACAGAGGGTGCGGAGGGTAGGACGCCTGCAGGAGCCACCATTACCCCCCTCCCCCACCCCAGGAGTGTTCAGGGCCACTTTGCCTTGGGCCACCCGCTGAGTTAGCGGGGAGCTGCAGCCTTGTTTCCTTATTTATGTACAGCCCTGCGTATAGATTGGGAGATGCATGAGTAGCTGATAAAGGGGGTTCTGTCTTCATTATTCCATGTAAGTGAAAACACGTGGGTCTAGTTCCTCTCCGTGGTCAGTTGGGGGCCGACATCCATGTTCTCACAGTTGTGTTTATGACCGAAAGGAATGCTAATGGATTAGTTGGTCCATGAGATCTTTCTGCAGGGGGGCGGGATGGGGGGGGGTGCCTTTGGGCACCTGAGCACAAGAAGCAGCAAGTTTCCCACTGTTGAAAGAAGGGGTCTCTGGAAATAAAGCCCAAGTGATCCTAACACTTTTCTTTCTCAGCCTGTCTCTGTGGGATGTCGATAATCTAAGAATCTTCACAAAAAAATTTAAGCCTATGTACAATAAGCAGAACATTAATCAGAAAATCATTGGTTCACATCTTTCACTTAAATCACATTTTGTAAAATGTGCAGGATTCCCGTGGAGTTTTGTCTGTGTTCCTTAGACTGTGGCTGCAGTTGCATCTTTTTTAAGGTATAAGGTCAAATCCACTGTGGTCAGTTAACCAGTTGAGTGTAACTGATTTGTGGGAGCAGGTCTGGACGTCACACAGCTGGCAAAGACTCCCAGAGGAAGCCGGCCCTGCTGATAACTGCGGGGAGAGTGCTGCAGGCAGCAGGAACAGTGACTGCTGAAGCCGAGACTGGGGTGGACCCTGCGATTGGAGCAACAGGGCAAGGTCAGTGTGGGTGGAGTGTAGTCGGCAAGGGCAGGGATGGGGAAAATCATAGTGTGGTCTTGGAGGCCACACTAAGGATTTCACGCTTAAAACCAAGTTTGACGGGAAAGCTCCTGGAAAGTTTTCAGTAGAGAACCAAAATGATCTGACTTGTGTTTGTAAAGGGATCGCTCTGGGTACCAAGTGGGGAAACAGGACTATGGGCCAGAGGACAGGGGGAGATCACTTGGAGGACCTCAGGAGTTCCTGCATATTAATACTGATTGTTCAGTTAGGTTCAGAGCAGGGGATGTGGGTTTTCATCATCTTGCTGGCCTCAGTCTTCCAATCTGTGAAATGGGGATAATAACTTTAGCTGTCTTCTGGTTACCCTAAGAATCAAGTGAGTTAATGCCTGTCAGACTGGTCCCTGGACATAGTTAGGGTTCAGTGAACACTGGCTTCATTCTTAGCATTATTACTACTGGCTGCTACCTTTCTCCCCAGAGCAGCCACGAGCATGAATTTGATTGTATTTAGTCTGTGTTTTGATACTTTTAGTACCTGTGGATATATCAGTAATCTATATTTATTTCATGTGTTTGTAAGAGTTTATATAAGGGGCGCCTGGGTGGCTTACTAGATTAAGTGATTCTTGATTTTGGCTCAGATCACCATCTCAGGGTCATGGGATTGAGCCCCACGCTGGGCTCCGCACTCAGCTCCGAGTCTGCTTGGGATTCTCTCCCTCTCTCTCTGCCCCCCACCCACGTGCATGTGCATGTGTGAGCATTCTAAAATAAATAGTGAAGAATTTATATAAACAGCCTTTTGAGTATATTATTTTAGAAATGGGTTTGCTCAGGGGTGCCTGGGTGGCTCAGTGGGTTAAAGCCTCTGCCTTCGGTTCGGGTCGTGGTCTTGGGGTCCTGGGATCGAGCCCCACATC
>ML099872.1:0-17044 GCA_003697995.1 Taxidea taxus jeffersonii | reverse complement strand
AGGGGGTGACATCTCACTGGGGTAAAGGGGGTGACATCTTGCTGGGGCGAAGGGTGTGACATCTTTCAGGTGAAGGGTGTGACATCTCACTGGGGTGAAGGGGGTGACATCTTGCTGGGGTGAAGGGTGTGACATCTTTCAGGTGAAGGGTATGACATCTCACTGGGGTGAAGGGATCGTTCAGGGTGAAGAGTGTGACATTTCTCCAGGGCGAAGGGTGTGACATCTCTCCAGGGCGAAGGGTGTGACATCTCACTGGGGTAAAGGGGGTGACATCTTGCTGGGGTGAAGGGGTGACATCTTTCAGAGTGAAGGATGTGACATCTTGCCAGGGTGAAGGGTGTGACATCTCACCAGGGTGAAGGGTGTGACATCTCACTGGGATAAAGGGTGTGACATCTTTCAGGTAAAGGGTGTGACATCTCACTGAGGAGAATGGGCAACATCTCACCGAGGTGTGCTGGGGGAAGAAGGTCTTTCCCTCAGGCCTTGGGGCAGCACGGAGGGATGGCTGATTCTGGGCTCCTGATACCCCGCCGCGGGTCCCCCGGCCAGATCAGTGGGGCACACTCTGCATGGCAGATCAGGGGCCCTGAGAGGAGCTAACTGCCCATGACTCTGCATCGACAGCAGCCCCTTGCCCCCCGCTCATGCACCACCCCGGCTTCCCTGCACATCTCCAGGGCCAGCCCTGTCCTGGGCACAAAAGCCAGCGAGAGTGTCTCCCCTTCAGCCCCACTCACTCCCGTCTCCGTCAGCCCACACCCGCTGCCGAGAGAGTCCAACACAGAATGAAACGTGCCCAGTGAACTGTCCCACAGGGTCCTCAAGCGTGTGGCACAGGGCCAGCCGCAATGAGGGATGTCCCCTGTGGCCCTCACCAGCCTCTGCACGTGGGCCCCAGCATGCCCAGAGCACCCTGGGCTCCGAATGGCGCTTCGGTGGGCCACCCGTCAGCCTGCCCCCATGTGGGCCCTCCCGCGTACCCACTCCTCAGACATGTCGGTCGCCACCCTGGGGAGGGACCAAAATAGCACAGGCGTGCAGGACCTCATCCTCCCTGGCTGGGGCCACTCCAGGGCTCCTTCTACTTCTGCAGTGGCCCTGGGGAGGGCAGCCCCGGAGACCCCCTGCCACGGTCTTGCACCCGTCCTGCCCGCCACCACACCGGCTGTCAGCATGCTGGAGCCCAGCCATCGCCCTGCGACATGCTAACTAATGGGAACGGAGGGCATGGTGTCACCTATGGGCAGGAGTTTCAGGAGCCACTTTGGGTTCACCCATGCTTCCATGGGAACATGAGTTGAGAGAGGTCAGCAGACGGGTGACAGTGAAAGACGGCACCCCGTGGCCAGCCACAGGGCCACGCAGCACACATAGGGAGTAAACCATGCTTGCTGCCCTCCCTCAGGGCCAGGCTGGGCCGTCAGATGCACCTGCTCTCTCCTTGCTGGTTCCACAGTCCGCCTCGAACCTCGGACCCAGTAAACTTGGTGCCGCCATCCGTGTGCATGTCACTGACAGGTTTAGGACAAGTTCAGTATTGCAGTAAAAGAATTGGTTAGAAAGGGGAAATTGGGTTATTTGCACCAAGGGAAAACAAACTAATAAAATATATCTGGCCACTTGCTAACCATGGTGTGCCCTAGTGCACCGAGAGGATACCTGAGCTCCCTAAGCAGGACGTTCTTCCTCCGGCGGGTGAGAGCTTAAGGTGCCAGGTCATGTAAATTGTGTTTTCCTTCCTTTTGCCCATCTTCTCTGGAAAGAGCCGTGTAGAGTCCGCTGAGTGCCCCCTTCCTTTTCATCCCATCCTGGCTCCCTCTACGTGGGAGCACCCCAGAGTCCGCAGCCCACAGCCTGGGGCTTTGCTTCCAACATCACTAGGTCTCACCACCTCTCCTCACACGCAGGAGACTGGGGGCCTGGGAGGTGGACTCTTCCTTGTAGCCCATCCCCAATCTCACCATGAGCTGTCCCCTCCAACCACTCTCTCTCCTGTGCGCTGAACCTCTTTCCTCGACTCTTCATTATCAGCCTCTCATGGGAGGGTTTCCCGAGCTGCGTGCAAGCAAAGAGGCTGCTTGGAGTTGGAGTGAGCCCTTGGCTGGACTCCCTTGTGCTCCCATAGCGTTAGCTTGCTGCCCTAATGCCTGCCAGAGCCTGGACAGTAAGCTCGCCTTCTCTGGAAGGGACTTCTGTGGCCCAGCTCATAGAGCAGAGCACCCCAAGGTCTTAGCATCCTGGTGACCAGCACTTGGACCCCCCAGAGCCCTGCAGGCTTGCTCTGAAGTCACAGCCTAATACACAAGAGAAGGTCTTCCCTCCCTGAACAGTTGACCCTGCCTTTACCACTGCTCCCCTTCCCTCCCTCCTTCGCCCGTAACGCCCAAGCATGTCCGTACCTAATGACATTTCTCTCTGATGACCCACCAGCAGCTGCCCCTTGCGGTGATGAGCAGCGTCTAGATTTCTAGACCCCACACCTGCAAGACCACCTCTCCCGCCTTGGTAACCCCCCCAGCATCAAGTTCTAGATCTGCTCGCACTGGCCAGCTGGATGTATGAATCGGAATTCATTTTTAAACTCCCAGAAGCAACTCTGCAGAGAAAGTTTGTTAATTCATGACTGATTTCATTTCTGATCATTTGCCTTTCATTTGATGTGCCATTATTAGTGAGGGGCTGATGGAACATTAATGTGATTGGAATCTGAATTAATGCATTTTTAATAATTTATTGTTTCCATAAATCTGAGACAATAAGATCAGGAGGATGGACCTCGTGTTCTCAAACCAATGGAATTTAAAATTAAAAGCCAACTTTACCCTCACATCCATTTAAATCCCCCCGTGAACGTTTGCTGGTCCGACGACAACAATTTTCTTTGGCGGTGACAAGTAAGTAAATTTTCCAGCTCTGTTCCAAGAAGCCCTGTTTTTGTAAATCTGGAGAGCCGTCCTTCAGCATTACGGATGTC
Source organism: Taxidea taxus jeffersonii (assembly GCA_003697995.1). NCBI lineage: Eukaryota > Metazoa > Chordata > Mammalia > Carnivora > Mustelidae > Taxidea > Taxidea taxus. Next base: position 14,064 of record ML099872.1, on the reverse strand, counting down.
ATGCACGCAATTCAGGGGGCTGGGGAGGCTATAATTCAGTCTGGAGACTGAATGCAAAGGTGTGAACTCTCATCTGATTCCCAATGCTAGCAAAACCCTCCACTGAGTTATGCTTTCAATCTGTGCCCGCAGCTGCCTTCTGCATTCCTCCCATGGAAACAGCGCAGGGGAATGATGTCTGGGTCAGTACTGAGTGCCTCTCGCGTTCGATACCGCATCTGCTTTGTTCTTCAGTAAACAGATGGAAGCCACACAAAATGGAAAGTGAATAATAATCCTGGGTGAACCGAATCGAGTTCAACGATCATTTCAGTAATATACCGAGTGTCGGAAAATCTACATAAATATGTTGAGTCCCACAAACCGAAGTTTGCATGTGGACAGGTTTTTTAAAAACCCATAGGGCCAAATGCACACCCGGCTTTAAGTGATCTTAACCGGGCGTTTTCACATGCCCGCACCTGATGTAATTCAATTAAAAAAACGCACTAGGTTTACGTAAAGTCATGTACGAGAGACGTTATACCCCGTGCGTGGGGAAGAATAGGGAATCAGATTGCCGGTGCCTTCTCAGCGTGAAGGCAGGTGTCGCGTCCCCAACACCCGCCATGGCAAAGCCTAACGGCCGAGCCGCTGTTCAGCCACACAGCACGTGAGTGCGGCACTGCGAAGCCAGATCCCGAGTGAGCCTTGGGCGGAGTGACTTAAACAGGTTGGCTGTTGTCCTCGGGTAGACACGAAGACTGTAGCCCCATAATGTCCGCGAGACGCTCTCAGCCACTCCAAGCTGCACAGCACAGCAACACAGAGCGCGCGGAACTCGGAGAAGCGCCACGGACATGCAGAGACAGTGACTGTCCTTCAAAGTCCGCCCGGGCGGAAGCTCGAAGGAGCTGGACACCAGAGAGCCCTGACCGTTATTAACTGCCGCTGTGGTCAGAAGCATTGGTCAAAATTCAGATGCCTTGATTTATTTTATTATCTACAATACCAAAAAATTACATGGGATGGTGGGGGAGCCCAAGATTTGTAGGGCAGTGAAACGACTCTGCGACACTGTAACAGTAGATACAAGTCACTATGCTTTTGTCCAAACCCACGGAACCTACAGCAGCACTGGGGAGCCCTGGAGCAAGGCACAGACCTTGGGCCACCACGGTGCGTCCATCAGGTCTGGCAACTGTAACAAACCCCCCATCCGGTGGGGGTGTGGAGTGGAAGAGGTTGACTGCACGTGTGGGACAGGAATGGGGCAGATTTGGGAAATCACTGTACCTGCTTCTCAATTGTGCTGTGAACCTAACATCATTCTAAATTGTTCTAAAAATATTTTTTTTAATGTTTCATCAAAAGCACTATGATATGAAACTGAATCCCATCCCGCAATGTCTTACTTTGGGGGATGGCATGCTTTGGAAGAACAAAGGGGGAAAATGGAAAAGCTCTCCCTAGTCTATACACACCTATAAAATTATAAATTTAGGTGTTTCTTTCTACGGGAAAAAATAGAGAAGACCTCTCTAGTTGGAAAGAATGACTTCAACCAATCATCTTCAAAGCCAATCTGAGCCTCTTACTAATGCCCATCTTCCAACATAGCCCCTTTCTTTCGTCCCGATGATTTATGCTTCTGTAAGACGACTCTGGAACCACTGCTGGCCACCTCCAGCCGTGTGTGACACGGGTCACACCTCCGGCTGCTGAGCCCACTCATGCATATGGATGGACAACCCCGCAGCAGGCTGTCTGTGATAATGAAGCCTCGGGCTGCGGGGGTCACAGCATAAAAATGCTTCTGTCCGTGTTATCCTAGGACCATGGAATGCAAGGGCACTGCTTTTATTCCCACAATACCGTCTATTTTTGGTCATTTTTTTATTCGGCTGATAACAAGTAAAATCGATTGAGTGAGCACATACTTGATGGTTATTACAAACAAATAATTTCATCGGCTCAGGCTTGTGATGCCGGTACCATGCTGTCATAGTTATTCATTATCTGCGCTCTGACATATTTGGATACTTTTGAATATTATGCATGGTCTGGGATTGGAATACATTAAAGTATATTCAGATAGATCCTTTCAGATGCCCCAGATTACCTGTATTTGTTAATTTTTACGTTTTACTCAGAACCGTTGCACCGTTCTGGGTCCTGCCTCTATCATGCCTTATGGTTTCTGTGTGATTTTTAAATTTTTTAACATCTTTAAATTTTGTGGTAAAATACAACATAAAATTCACCATCTTCACTGTTTTTAAGTGTACAGTTCTGTGGTGTTATGGACATTTCCAGGGCTGTACACCCATCTTCCCAAGCGAAAGCCCTGTCCTCATGAACACGTCTTCCCCGTCTCCTCTCCTCTAGCCCCTGGCAATGACCTGGCCGCTGTCAGGACGTCCCTCCCTCTCCAGGCTGAGTAGCGCTCCGTTGCATGCACATTTTCTTTGTCCATCCAGCCGTTGGTGGACACAGGGCTTGCCTCCGCCTTTGTGTCATAGGGAACAATGCTGCTGTGAGCATCGGTGTGCAAGAGTCTGTTTGAGACCCCGCTTTCCCTTCTTGAGTCAACGCCCAGGATGGAGTCACTAGGTCATGTGGTAACTCTATCTTGACTTTCGCCTTCTGTTGTTAGCACTCCTTTTTTTCCTTCTTTTTTTTTTTTTCCTTAAAATCTTTGCTATATGGTGAATGAGTGTGATCTTCCCTTTGCTTGTACTTCTGGGTCCTTTCTTTATGCTAACTTGAAGACATTTCCATTTTCTTCTTCCTTCTTCTACTGGACAATTTTAAAACTATTTACATAATGCCCTTAATTCCCTGTCTTTAGACTTCCTATTCACTATGAGATTAGTCTATGTGCCCCTTCCCTGGCCTCCCTTTTCCTGCTTTAATAAATTTACTTTTTACTCTACTATTCTTCATTCTTCGAATACTTAGTACTTTCCAATGCACACGGCTATCAGTTTGTACAATCTCTTTCACTCCAGACAGGACAAGAAGGGGGCCACGGTGCATCTGCACCCCTCCCAGTGCCCTCCCTCGGGAGCCTACTTGTATGGCATGGCTGGTGCTCCCTAGTTAGACTGTCACCCTCCCAGGAGCTGTGATCACCCCCACATGCCCACGGCTTCCCAGCTCAAGGTGCGTGCAGGACTTCCGTTTCTCCGTGTGTCAGAGCGGCATCGTGGTGAGACTCCGCTGGAGGAGTGCCCCTGAGCAGCAAACCTGGCTCCTGCCCCACACCGCTTAGACCCAAACAGCAGCGTGGTAGGCTGCCGGCCTTCTAGAAGTAGACGCTGCCGCCACGCCCGAGGACAGCAGGAGCTTCCCCTTACAAATATCTTGTGCTCTGTTCTATGTGGCTGGCCGCACACCTAAGGATAAACTTATCTGTCCCTCCTGCTCTGTCCCTGTGCTTACCGTCCAGCATGTCCTTGTATCAGATAATGAAGCACAACTTACTGTATTTCTACATAAATTTGATTTAAGTCTTTGCTCTTTTGCCTTCTCCTGGTGTGGTCTGCCCATTATTCTCACTGCCCCCCGGGGCTCATCCCGCATGTCCGGGGGTGCCTGTGTGTCTGCCACAATGCCCTTGTCCTTCCCGACTTGTGTCCCGGGCACCCAGCTCCTACCTCCCCACACCTGAGCTCTGCTCCCTTGAGCCCTTGTGTCTCCACAGCGGCCTCTGAGAGAGAGGCGCTCAGACTGGATCGTTGGAACAGGGGCAGGGGGGCTGTTTGCATTTAGCCCATGGCTTGCTGTGTGGACTGTCTCCTGCTTCTTTTCCTCCTTTTTTCTTACAGTATCTTTAGATCTGTGCTTTCCTCTTCCTTATTAAATCCATGTTTTAATAAAGGGAATCTTTCTGGACCAGCTACTTCCACAAGATACAGATGGGGCCGGGTCAGTGTTCGCGGTTCAGAATGAATCCCCTTCCCCGCGACTTGGGGCTGTGTGCATGCACCTGTGTGTTGGGGGTGGGGGGTGTCAGTTTTCCCTGGTGTGCCTGCAAGCGTGTGTGTGCACGTGTGTGTACGCCAGTGTGCATGTGGGGCCAGGTCAGTTTTCAAGCCCTGTGTGTGTGCACCCATGTGTCTGTGTGAGCGTGCTTTGTTTTAGCAAAGATTTCCCCCCGGCTCACAGAAGGGGAGGATGTGGGCAGCTCACCCTCACTGCTCTGAGAGATGGCCTCCTGCAGAGTTAAAGGACCAGCCAATGTGCTTAGTAGAAGGCCTGCAACGTGGTGGGTCTCACACGGGGGGTTTCTCTGGGCAGTCTCTCCTGCTCCTTCCTGCTTCGAGGGGAGATTCCCACAGCTGCCACACATCAGATCCTATGCCTCCAGACGGGAGGTGTCACCTGAGACACCCAGGGCAGCACTGGCTGGGTCGGGGACCTGCTGTTGGGCAGCCTCTCCCCCAGGCCCTTCTGCACCCACCCGACCCCTGAGTCTGATGCTTCACATACGTGGTGTCTCCCACCTGGGCTGCCAGTCCCCCTGAAGACAGAGTTTGCTTTGTGGATGTGCTCTTCTGACTCTCTGCAGATAACTTTGAAAATTACATAGCAGAGAGGGGTCTTCCCTCCATCCTCTGAACAGTGGAAAAAGGACATTGTTTCATTTTGGTGTTTAAGGGAATAAAAGACCAGCTCTTACAGGACATCTGCTCACTCGTAGATCCACCGTATACACCGAAACCTGATGTTGGGGTCTATGCCGGTAACTTGGGTGGGTGTTCGGGACACAAATAAACAAGACCCAGAAGACCTTGAACAGGATCCCGTGTTCATGGCAGCATTCTTCCCAATGACTAAAAGCCAGAAGGAGTCCGAATGTCCATCAACACAAGAACGGGTGAGCCAAACGTGGTACATGCACAGAATTGATCACCGTTCGCCCTAAAAAGGAAGGAAATCGGCCCGTGCTCCAACGGTAGTGAACCTTGAGGATGTTATGCCAAGCGGAATAAGCCAGTCACGAAAAACCAAACAGGGCGTGACCGCACTTACACGAGGTACTTAGAGCAGTGGGAGTTCGTAAGAGAGATTGGTGGATGCGGGGGCCAGGGGGTGGGGCGACGTGGAGTCTGTGTTTAACCGGGACGGAGTTTCCGCAGGAGATGGGACGTTCCGGAAGGGGATGGGGGTGATGTTTGCGCGACCTGTAATGTGTGGCTGCCTCTGAGCTGTCTACTCTAGTATAATCAGGATGGGAAATGTTCCATTATGTGTATTTTACCATAATTAAAAATAAGCAAATGAAAGTAAATAAGTAAGAAACTAAGACAAGAAACTCACAAAGTCCTCAGGGACCATTGGGAGGATACCCCTGCCCTCTGGCTGGCTTCTGTAGCTTTGAGACGTTCCTTGTCCTTTGCAGCCTCAGCCCCCCACCACGAAACCCAAGGACCGCACCTGCAGCTTCTCTGGTGCTCTGTGACGCTCTGGCCTGGCTCTCCATCACACCCCAGAAGACCGTGAATACCAGTGCTGTTATCCCAAGTTCCCAGCAACGACACACAGCTGTGGGCACAAATGCAAACCGAACTGGAAAGCACAGGGTCCTGGAAACCCACATGGGGAGCCACCCGGAGATGCCTGCTGTGCCTCCCAGCAGTGCCGGCCACTGCGCAGGGTCGACCTGGGCAGTCCCGCCGCCCCGCCGGCTTTGTCTTGACCCAGCGACCAGCATTTCCAAGCTGCACAGGTCACGTAGCCAGCTTTGAGTGGGCCTTAACCTCGAGTGGTAGGATGTCAAGTTAGAGTCGCCAGATTTTCAAAGACGTGCAGCTCTTCCCTGGCCTTGCTGTGAAGACAGCCGACCAGAGCTTTGAAATCCCGGGAGGGACCATGCACCAGGATCCCATAAACATGCCAGAGGCAGACGGCTGAGAGCCCTGCTTTATTATGCTGGGGCCCGCCGCCTGGAGCTGGGATGAACAATGAGTCTAGGACTTGGCTTAAAAATGACCGAACTCCGACTAATTTACATCACTTTGTGGCCTAAGCGCTTGGCTCTTCCATTAGGTCTTATTTCTGTTTCACCTCCCCTCCCCAAAAGGCTCTCCTGTCTGGTCACAAATAGATTTTTACTAGCATTTTTGCGAAGAAAAAGGAGGAAAGGAGGGAGGTCAGGTGGCCCACGTCGGCTGGGCTGGTCATTACTCACTGGAATTTGGAAGACAGTTAATCATCTGCAAAGTGAAGAAACTAACAAGCCCAGCGCTGGCCTGGCGTCTCTGGGAGGTCAGCCCGGCCTGCCATGCGCGCTCTGGGGAGCCCTCGCCACGCACCGCAGAGGCCAGCGGGCTCAGGCCCTGCAGGGAGACGGGGGCCCCGCCGGCGCCCAGCACCTGCGCTCCTCACGCGGCCTCGGCGGCTTCCACTCTGCCCCCTAAGGCTGAGTGCGTTTGCGGTGTCCCGAGACATGTCACGGCCTCGGTTTCCCCGGCTGTGGTGTGGGGACGGCCCTCAGCTTCTCTAGGGCGTGTTGGCGGTGGCGTGGGAAAGCACCCCGATGGGCGGGAGCGCCTGCTTCCCGGCCGGGTGTAGACTTGCCGGCGCGCGCGCACAAACACAGACAGTCGCGCGCACACACGGACAGACGCGCGCACACACGGACAGACGCGCGCACACACGGACAGACGCGCGCACACACGGACAGACGCGCGCACACGGACAGACGCACGCACACACGGACAGACGCGCGCACACACGGACAGACGCGCACACGGACAGACTCGCGCACACAGACAGACGCGCGCACACCGACAGACGCGTGCACACAGGGACAGACGCGCACACACGGACAGGCGCGCGCACACGGACAGACGCGCGCACACCGACAGACGCGCGCACACACGGACAGACGCGCGCACACACGGACAGACGCGCGCACACACGGACAGACGCGCGCACACGGACAGACGCGCGCACACGGACAGACGCGCGCACACACGGACAGACGCGCGCACACCGACAGACGCGTGCACACACGGACAGACGCGCGCACACACGGACAGACGCGCGCGCACACGGACATGTAGAAAGACACACAGAGGCACACGTCCACCCACAGAAGATGAAGGACGAACCTCGGATTAATACCGCGCTTCTTTAAGCCCTGAATAAAAAACTGCAGAACCGGCCGTGAAAGACAGTTCAGAGTCGTCATGAACACAGACGGGTTTAGAGACCTGTGTGCTCCGGGCTGCCCCCGTGCTCTGGAACAACGCCAATGTCCCCTTCCGGCTTGGGACCCTCGAGTCGTGGCCCTGCCGGTGCCGCACTCGCGGGTGTGTAGGGGCGTGGGGACAAGGCCGAGCTCGCCACCCTGGCGTAGACACCAAGGCACATCGCGGGCAGCCAGCCCTGGACACCGAAGGGTTTGCAAGGCGACATGAGGGTGGGAGGGGGGCCGGGGAAGGAAGCAGAAGGGGAACGTGTGCTGTGTGCCGGGAAAGTATAGGCTGCTGAGAGCTGCCAAGTGGAAAGTGGGAGGGGCCTGGGAGAGCAGGTGACCCAGACCGGGAGGTGGACGGGCAGAGCTCCAGCAGCCTTGACCTCCAGGAATGGCTGGAGCTTTCTAGAATACAGATATACCTTTTCATTAGTTGATAAACAGCAGCTGCTCCAAAGCCCCGACAATAACTTACTGTCCAGTGACCGCAACTCCACCCATGGGCTTCCTGCTCCCCCAAATGGAGACATGGAAGGGTGAACCCCCAGCCAAGCATGGGGGCCCTGAGAGTCTGCTCTGTGAGTGTCAGGCAAGATTGGGACAGCCCACGCTATCCTACTTGCTACACGCTCCGACATGACTGGTGTATTCTAGAAAAGGAGGCATGTAGCCCCTCTGTAGGGAGAGCCTGCAGGGGTGCCAGCCAATGGCCAGCAAGCTCCTGAGGAGCTGGCTGCTTAGTCGTCAGGGCTGAGGATGCATATGGGGGACATATTTAGGACCAGCTGGCACCTTCCAGAACCACTGGGAGTTGCTGCAGATAGACAGCTCAGGCTGCAGGGCAAACTTCTCACCAGGGACCTCCCGCACCTCTTTAGGGGGTTGGCAAGCTGATCTTCCTGCTGGGAGCCCTGCACAGGGTCAGAGCTGCTTTTATGCTTCAGAGGGAGGGCAAGGATGCCGGGGACTCCCTCCCAAAGGGCCTAGCAGAGTGACAGTCCCCATGCGCGGGCGGTGTCCCCCAGCCCCATGCCCCGACCCCCTGCACCAAGCATGCTCTGAGACCTGTGCTACCCCAGAGGTCACTCAAAGTCCCTCGTGCACTGGCTGATGTAGCCAACAGTGCGTGAGCTCAGAGCCTGGGGTTCAGTTTCTCAGTCAGTTTTTCATATAAGTAGAAAGAGCAGACTACCCCCAGTATGTGAGCTGTTCTGCCCTTTCCTGGGTACATTCTGATGGCTGATTCTACATGCCAGCTTCACCGAGCTGGAGGACACCCCGAGAGTCGGCAAGCCCTATTTCTGGGGGAGTCTGGGAGGGTGTTTCTGGAAGAAATGAGAATCTGAATTGGAGGTAAAGAAAGTCATCCTGCAGTTCCGTCCACTGGGGACCATCCTCACCCGTGCCGGGGGCGCGGTTCCGTCCACAGGTTCCGCCGGCCGAGGGGGAACTCGCAGAGGGGGGGAGAACTCTCTGCTTGAGAGGACGTCTGGGGGCTCTGTGTGGGTGGAGAACTGCAGCCAGGAACACCACGGAGAAATGAAATTGCTCGGGTAGTTCCAAAATTTTATTTAGTCAACCTTATTTGGGTATTTTATATTCCTTCCAAACAACTCTGTGGACATTTTAAGTTTTCATTGTCATGTATGTATGGCTCAATCTTGTACCCCACCTGGTATATAGTACATGCTCAGTAAATTAGGAAATATTTTTTAGAAAATCAGCTTTCCAGACAGGTACAGTTAGTGGGGAGGTTTGGAGGTGATGTAATTACAACTCGATGCCTTCAGGGGAAGTAGCGGTGACACCCCAGGTAGAACAGGGACAGCAGGAACCCTGAGGACAGCAGGTCCTAGCAGCAAAGGAGAAGGGACCTCTGTGAGGGTGACATCCTCCGGGACAGATGCCCATAAACACATGTGCTAAATATGTGCTTCTGTTTTGAAATCCACAAAAATAATCTGCATACCTTAGACCATTAGAAGGCTAAAATGAGCCCAGAAACAGGAAAATAGATCACGGGCATAACCAATTGTTCCCGAATCCACAGACTATGGGCCATGTGCCGGCACCAATACGACCCTGTGCGGGTCCCCTGGAAAGCTGACTTCACCCACAGAATGTCTCCTGAAGACGCAGCCGCTGGACTGCTGGGCCGCTGAGCAGGTCAGCTTTATCCTGAAGCTCTGGGGGTGGCGGGGGACCATCCTGCTCAGGACTGGTCCCCCTGTGGAGGGCTCTCGCATCTTACCTCCAAGCAGACCAGCTGTCTTCCAGGGAAACTCTGCACTTCTAACAATGCCTGTCATGTATTACGCTGTCCATGCCTTGCCCTGACCTCCATGTTTGACATATATTCTCTCGTTTACAGCCCCCTGTGTTACTGAACAATCCCCATTTGGGGTGACAGACTTAAAGGGTAAAGCAGGGGCACCTGGGTGGCTCAGTGGGTTAAGCCTCTGCCTTCGGCTCAGGTCATGATCTCAGGGTCCTGGATCGAGTCCCGCATCAGACTCTCTGCTCATTGGTGAGCCTACTTCCCCCTCTCTCTCTGCCTGCCTCTCTGCCTACTTGTGATCTCTGTCTGTCAAGTAAATAAATAAAATCTTAAAAAAATAATAAATAAAAAATAAAATAAAAAGGTAAAGCAACTGCTCAAAGTCCTAACCGATAATCAGTTGGCCTGAGCCCAGGTCTGTCCCATGTCTATATCACCCATGTCACCTCCTGTACCAAACGGCAACACTGGTGTGAGACCATATGGCTGCAGACCAAGCGTCTGGGCCCCAAACACATATGCTGAGACCCTAACCCCCCGCGTGAGGGTGTCAAGGGAGGGAGGCTCTGGGGCGTGAGGTGGTCAGGAGGCAGGGCCCTCAGTGGGGATAGCACCTTTATAAAAGAGACCCCAGAAAACCCCCCGGCCCCTTCCCCAGGGTGAGGACACTGCAAGAAGGCAGTCCGTGACTCTGACACTGAACCTGTGTCTGACAGGGGATCTGGTCATGGTCATGGTCTCCCAGCCTCCAGAGCTGTGGAGAACATGTTTCTGTCATGCACAAGCTCCTGCAGCCCGTGGACTAAAACACAAGGTCACACACGTGTAAGAAGGACTTCAATGACAGTCACGAATAGAGAGCAGAAGGGAGCGCAAGGCGGCTGGAACCAGGTCTGCGAACATGTGGCGAGAAGAGACAGAGTTCATGGGTGGCGTTGTGCTCTAAGTAAGCGTTTCATCTGTTAATTTTTCACCTGATAGAAAAAGTAGCATTCTTCATTTTACACACATAGACCAGACTCCTGTCCCCTGGGTCACTGTGTCGAGGGGCCTGATGTGTGGGCAGCTCTGCTCTGTCTTAATGACGAAAACACTACACAGATGTGTGGGTTGGGGCTGTGTATCCCTCTTCATAGGCAAAGCTGAGGATATTTTCTGTCTCTCTAGTGCTTGAGGCAAGCTTGAACTACAAGTTAAGGGGACCCCAAATATCTCTATCTTATGTTATTAAAGGTAATCTTCTTTAACTAACATATTCTGAGGAAAATAATATTCTTTGGAGGCCAAAAAAAAGTGGCATATCTTTTTTTTTAAGATTTTATTTATTTATTTGACAGACAGAGATCACAAGCAGGCAGAGAGGCAGGCAGAGAGAGAGGGGGAAGCAGGCTCACCAATGAGCAGAGAGCCCCATGCGGGGCTCGATCCCAGGACCCTGAGATCATGACCCGAGCTGAAGGTAGAGGCTAAACCCACTAAGCCACCCAGGCGCCCCAAAAAGAGGCATATCTTAAGTCAAAGATTTTTCCTAGTGATTGTGTTTGATTATCTTTAAAAAAATGCATCATAGGAGTTTCTAGAATGCAGTAATTTGATTCTTGATTTTATTTATTTTGTAGATACTTATTCCGAATTTTAAATTATGAAACAACAAAAATGTCCTTTTATAATGTTTATAATGTTGGTAACTTAGAGGGAGAAAACTACATACACTATACATTTTCTTAAATTTTTTAATAGAAGTATTTCTGGAACTGTAATTACCTTGTATGAACAGCTGTGTTGAGAACACAGCGTACCCCTCGCAGGCCCCCTTGTGTTTCTGGTGCCTTCCCCTCCATCTGAGGGAAAGCAAAAAGAAAGAGCGCTCGGCGCTCCCCCTCTGCTGCTGGTATGTGTGTGCTTCCAAGAACAGCAAAGGCACCATAGTCAGGACTGTCGCTCCCGCGGAAGGTCTGATGAACGAGGCTTCTGCCGGCCTCTCGGAGAACCTGGCGGCTCGCCTTGCTGATCTCACTTCTGCAGGGGACAGTGGGTACGAAAAAGACTCCTGTTAAGAGAAATGTCATAACACACACAAAGCGCTTGCGGGGACCCGGGTGGGGGTGAGATCAAGGCAGCAAGACGGCTGGTGCCAGGTGAGGAGGTTCTTGCTGGTGTGTGGGGGGTGGCCTCCTCTCTGTGTCTTCACGTGGTAGAGGGGGAGCTCGCCGGTGTCTCTTCCTCTTCTTACGAAGTCATCAGTCCTATCAGATCGGGCTCCCACTCTCATGACCTCAATTACCCTTCATTACCTATCCAGAGACCCCAGCTCCAAACACCACCATACTCAGGATGAAGGCCAACATGTGATTTGGGGTGCACACAATTCGGTCCCTAACTGGAAGCAAGGGGACTTATCCATCCACACACAGTGTGATGTTCTTTGGCCTTTCCTCATCCCCAATCTTTCAGTAGCCCTGAGACCTCTTACCCCCTAAAAGAACTTGGAATCTCACCGGAAAGCCCTACATGCAACGTTACGTTTACCACTGGTAACTCCTCCTGCAGGAGGAAACACCCGGTTCTTCCTGTGGGAAACAGGAATGTGGAGGTGTGCAGAGAAAATGCAGACCAGAACCACCTCTGCATCTACATCTGAGACTGTCGCCTCTTCTCCAACCAGATCCAGCAGGTTCTGGAGAAAAACCTCAGAAAGGTAAACCAGGATCTGTCCTCATTTCTTCAGCTTTGCTCTGATAGCACCTGAGCTTAGTCATGACAGAGAGTCCTAAGGGCCAAACCTGTCAAGTGTTCCCCAGCCCGATGGAACCATGGAGGGGAGGAATACTTGTTCTTCATTTAAAAAAAAAGAAAAGAAAGATAGGAGAATCTAAAGGCGAGTGTAACTGGGAAAATCATGGGGTCCCAGAATACCAAGCGCAAGGACCCCGGAAGAGGGCCAGGCACCCCGCTGGAGCAGTTCGCTTTGAGAGGAAGCCCTTCCCTTGATGGGACTGGATTCAGCTGAATCAGGACAGCTCTCCAAGCCTTTGGCCCTCGTGACTGCTTTCCTCGTCGTGTCTCAGAGGACAAATGGCACAACAATGGAAAGCAGCCCAGTTAATTCTAAAAGACAAATCCAAGACCTCACGTCTTTTAGGTTTGCCCTCACATTCAACAACCAGGTGGACGTGCTGCAGTGGCCTCATTCATGGTTTTATTGTGTGTCTCACTGACCTACCTGAGACAGCCTCGTGAGACAGCATGAAAGCTTCTGTTTGAGCACGGAGACCCGACCTCCACCTGAGCATTAGGTCCTGTTAGCTGGGACAATGTGCACACCGCAGAAATGAAAACTGATTTTGCAGGATCTGCTTTGCACTGAAGATATTGGACACACCCAAGTCACTTCTGGGACACCACTTGGGGTCAACTTGTGTACTGCCAGGTGTCCCCGCAGACGTCACGGTACTGGTGCTTCTCAGTGCAAATTTAAAGAACTCACGAAAAGAGCAAGGTATGGGTAAAATTATACTAGAAGGGGAAGCTTGGCTTCAGAAGATGCCGCTGTCCTTGACCGCAGACTTGATGGTATTTCCTGTTGCAGGTTAACTTAAGAGCTGCATTTTATGGCAAACCCTGAAGTTGGATATTATAGCCCTAGTAAACCATGGAATGGACATAAAGCATCAGGACACAGAAGTGATGACAAAGCGAAGCACTTTCCTACTCTCATATGAGATCAGACTGCGTCCTTCCTGGAGGATCCCAGGCCTCCCTGCTTGCCCCATCCCAGAAAGCGCAGCACAGACACACAAGACCCAAACGGTCCAGACGCAAGAGGAACTCTCACGACCAAGACCATCGTTAGACGTCTCAGTCTGGAAAGAAAGCAGATGGGAAGCATTTGGATGAAAGCTTTGTTTTGCAGAGTGCAGGCTTGGTGAAGGAGGCAATTTCAGATTTGGAAGGTGGTTAGAGGAACACCTTTCCATGACACAGAAAAAGAGTGGAAGTTATTATTTTAGGCATAATACAGCTGCAAAGATGAGTGTTCTGCAAGCATGTTTGGGTAAGACAACGAATTCTCCATGATGGACTGGTGTGATGAAGCTTGGGAGCCAGGCATGGAAGGAGACAGGAAGCGTGACGAGCACCGAGCTAGGCTATGCGTTGATCAGTTCCCATGTTATTCCGCAGGCTCCCACAGAGCAACACGGCGTAGCTGGAGCCGTGTGTCTGTGACCACCGCAGCACGTGGCCTGAGTGTCGGAAGCGAAACGTAGCACCTAAATTGCATGACCCCACACACAGTATGGGATATAGAGAGGCAGCTTCTAAGTGCTATCTGATTCATAAGGCCATCACATCAGTGCAGATTCAATATTAATTTGAGATGTGTTAGATATCTCTCCTCCCATAGAATGTTCTTTCCCTTAGCAAGCCTTTCAGTATTCTCGTTGATCTTTGTCTTGCACATTCCTATTCTCCCCCCCACCAAAGGAGTTCTTGCATTTCCTCTTCTGTTCATGGTACTTACCTACCGTAGAGGGTATCCCAGACTTGAAAGTGGGAAAGAGCCCCTTGACATCTGTGTGAGTGAGGAAGGACAGGGACC
>ML099871.1:38767-50095 GCA_003697995.1 Taxidea taxus jeffersonii | reverse complement strand
TGAGTTTGAGTTGATCTAGTTTGTCGTTGAGTTGAATCAGGGCTTGACTGTAGTTTATCACAGGCTTAAACTGATTTGAAGGCAGGGTTAGAATCTTACCTTTACCAGGGACTGGGGTCTGAATTCCTGGAGGGTTTGTCTCAATTCTCCTGCTCTTTGGGTTTTAACAGCTTACACATGTTTGTATTTCAAGACATTGACAGCTCTCTTGTTCTTACCCCCAATATTCTGTGTGAGCACTTAAAGAAAGTCAGTGTAAAAGTCCATGAGTGGAATCAGACCTTAATTCTAGGGCCCCTACAGGTTCTAACCATCATTCCTATCTAATTTCAACCCTTAGAAATTCATTAAAATTTTAGCTCTTTTCTCTTACATGTATCTACGGTGGCTTTCTCCTTCTGCCACTATTTTATAGTGATAAAAATATCATTTTTGGGTGCCTGGGTGGCACAGTTGGTTAAGCATCAGTTTCTTGGTTTCCATTCAGGTTGTGAGCTCAGGATCAAACCCCATGTCTGGCTCTGCACTCAACATGGAGTCTGCTTGAATTTTTCTATCCCTCTCCCTTTGCCTCTCCCCCTAAAATAAATAAATAAATAAATAAATAAATAAATAAATAAATCTCTTAAAAATATCATTTATATGAGTCTTTTCTTTCCTAGGAGGGCCATGAGATTTTCTGAATTTTAGTTTCTTAGCTTTTTGTGTTCATCTTTGGCTCTTGATTGACTTAAGAATTATTATATTATAGGTTATTCATCTTGTTCTTATTGTTAGAATGATAGCAGCATGTTCATAAGATTTTCTATGCCTTTTATAGAAGTTGAAGTCAGATTTTGTTATTTTAAGGTTCTGAATTTTCTAACACAGAATCACCTAGAATATCTTGATTGAACCATTGGAAGTTTGCACTTTTTGGTCATCTATATCTCTAACTCCTTTATCCATAAATCTAATTTCTTTTTTACATCATGTCAACAAAAGTCAATTCTTTTACTGGCTTCCAGAATAAATCAGCTTACTTCATACTTTCAGTAGGATTTAACTGATATTTTAAGTGGTCATTGGGAAGGGGTTATTTTATAGAACTTTGTCCTGCTGTCATCTTTCCTTCTCCATTCTCCTTTTTGCTTTTCTATATTCTCCACCCTCTCCCTCCTGACCTCACTGTTGAGATACCCTTATTTTCTTTCTCTATGAGGCTGAGCATTCAATCTTAGCTTATATTTCCATACTTGTATTATAAGGAGTTTGGTAAAACAATATATGTTCCATGTAATAAAATATATCCTCTTACTTACGGAAAGAGCTGGGTTTATAATTGCAAACTCTTCTTCCTGTATTGTTATGAAAGGAATGGATGTCTGTATCTTATAAGATTGGATTATATGACTCCTAAGACTCCTTCAAGTCTGGGGGCCATAGAGAAACATACAGGTAGAGGAAGAAAAGAGAGAGTTGAAAATGAAAGCAATGTTTTCTGCATGTCTATTATAAATTCCAGGATAATAATACTAGTAACATTCCTGAATGTTATTTAATGTCTGTTATTTCTCAGGCACTCCACTTAGCTCTTCTATGAATTACATAATTTCATCCTACCTTCGATGTCCTATTATCATCCCATCTTATAGATGAGGAAATCAAGTCTTGGGAAGGTTAGTTTCCTCACTCAAAATCCCCTGTCTGGTGATTAGCGGGGTGTGGAGCAGGAACTGACCCCAGCTGGGCTGACTCAAGAGCCTAAGGGCTTAATCAATCCTAAAATGCCAAGCACTTTTTAAATATACTTCCACAATTCTCATAACCTTAGAAGGTAGGTAATTTTACCTCTGCATTTTACAACTAAGAAAGCTCAGAGAGGGTAAGAACTGACTTGCCCTTGGTCACACATCCAGCAAATAGCAGAGAGCCAGGGTAAGACTGACTGTGTATAACCCTTAAGGTTCTGTTCTTCAGACGGTGCCCTTGGCATCCAGCTGGGTGGGTTTATGTAACAGGTGGTGATACCACCTAGCCAGAAGGCCAAGCGATTTACCAAGAAATTGCACCATGAGGGCAAAGATCAGAGGTTCTGGGCCAGAACCCACCTCTGCGGCTTCTTTATCTCTGTAATTGTAATTCCCCTCAAAGCAGCAGCCTCTTTCCTTTATCTCAAAGCTTGCTGGCAGTTCTCACCCACTTGGGACTACCTTGGGACAGACCATTGGCCGACAGTGTCCTTGGACAGCAGTTGCAAGGAGCAGGAGACTCAGGAGTATTGGACAAAGTCAATACCAGGCATGTTTGGGCTAATGTATCCCTGAACCAGACCTGGAACTGGAATCAGCGGCTGAATCTGCAGTGATGGTAGGTGGACGAACAGATGTGCCTTGACTAAAGTCAGCATAACATCTGGTGAACCTGGCCCATTGCTTCGTAATTAATCTTAGTGTTGAATCTAATGACAGGATGGGATTGAGAAATTGAGCAATTTGATTGGACACATTTTGATAGTTTAATTTTCAATAACACATGGCCAGAGCTTGTTCGCATAATTACTAAATAGATTAATATGCCAATATCTCTGACCAGCTGGAAGGAAAGATTTAGGCCTTCAAAGATCTCTGATGGGGCTTTAAATTAAAGCTGGCATTCTGGAGAGAATGGGGATGCAGGCGTCTCGAGAATATGAAGTCAATTCAGGGCTAGCGGTGAAGGCCTTAGAAACAGCAATTTAATCATTATCCTTAAAAATAAGCTTTTCATGAGTTGACTGCCTATGGCATCCCAATTTGTCTGCAGACACTCTATACCACGAATTACAGGACCTTTGGGAGACCTGTCAGCCCTCTGTCAGGTGTTTGAAATCACTACCACCATGCTCATGATAGAGGTCAAGAACAAGCATTCAAATGAGTCAACAGGTGCCACAGAACATGGCCTGGTACCAGTTGTCCCCTGAGCCTTGTGGCCTATTCTTTCAGCCTGAGTGTTTCAGACAATCTAGTTGCAGTTATCTGTAAAGAACAGAAAGGAGGAAGCTAAATGACTCCACACCGCTGATCTTCAGTATTCAGTATGGCACACAGGAGTCAAGAAGTTGATACTATTTTTCTTTGTGAAAGGAAGAGGGCAAAGATTTGTCAGTAAGGGAGGACAGGATCAGAACCAATGCAAGCTCTTGAGACAGGAAACAAGCAAGTACACTCTGCAGCTAGAGGGCTCCAGCTCATGAACCACAGGATTAAGTTACTTAACAGAGAGGAGCCTCCATTTTCCCACCTGTAAAATGGAGCATTTGTTGTGCTGATGCTGGAGGTAAGGCCCATATGGCGCTTAGAAACAGCAAGTGACACACAGTCAGGCTTAACAAATGTTAGGCAAGTTAAAGAGACCTGATCCAGGAGGATTTCTATGGACTATTTCCAGTTGAGGAGCTCAGGATAGGTGGCAGGGAGAGCAATATATTTTTGTGGGGAGGTGGAGTGCGTAGTAAGTGTGTGGGGGTAGAGATTCATTTCAGAGAAAGCAAGGAGATTAGTGCCCATTTTTCCTGGTTCAGAGTCATGTCATTAACCCTCAAGTCCCTTCAGTTTGAGTCAGTGCATCCGACAAGGGCAAGGGGAGACTGCAGAGCTTCTGAGAACTGAGGCTGGGTCTGACTCATTTAACCAGTGGGGGTGACACAGAGTGATATCAGTGACTTTTGTTTGTGTGAATCAATCTTCCAAGGTGATCACCCCTCTCTGGTTTTATTCCCGCTTTCTTTTCATTGGAAGGAAGAACCACCCTAGCCATTGCCTAATGAGTGGCCATCAGGTGTTTAGACAAATTGACTGAGCATCCCTGTGGGCCATGATCTGGAGGCCTCGTCCCTACCCCGCTCCCTGCGGCCTGGGCGTGAGCGCCCCAGCCCCAGGAAAGGCTGGCTGGGTGGCCCCCGCTTCCATCAGAGGAGAGAGTGAGCATGTCCCAGAGCATGTGGTCTCCTTGGGGTCCATGAGAAGGCTGGAGGTGGCCCGAACACAAGTCAAGTGGACCGTAGATGGTAGGGCTATTTCTTTCTCCCTCTGACCTTTTCTTCTTGGCCTTTAGGGCTAGAGCTGCTCAGCACCGTGAGTACTGTGGACACTTGAAAAAGCTTTTGAGGAAAATGACAAAAAAAAAAAAAAGTGGAAACATCAGAAGGTGAAAGAATTGAGCTACACACCAACACTGACTCCCTCCTGCAGCCTCCCTCCTGCCTTCCTGCCCCCTTCCCACTGGCCGCCCCCCTTCTTTCACTTTCTCACATATGCTTCAGAAATCAGAGACTGTCATCAAGGCCATTAGCAACGTCTATTCTGGGGATGTTCAGTACAAAGCTGAGACGTGGTATTTACTGCTGACTGACAAGTGAAACGTTTTAGCTGTCGCTGGGTGGGGACGTGGCAGAGAGGCTGGAGAAAGTCTGCTCCTGTTCTTCCATTTGTTAATTTAGGGGGAAAAAAACCTGTTTTAAGTGAATTTGGTGCCAGGAGAAAGGGTTGTGATTGGCAGCCCCTGGGGGTCCCCCTTGAAAGCCATGGCGCTGAAGGGGGGCTCTCTCTCAACCACCACCTAATTGTCTGTCGGTTTTTTCATGTCTGCCTCACCTGTTCCAGCCCTCAGAGGCCCTATGATAACAACAGTGATGTCTGTGAGGATGATATCCCACGTGCCTGCCTCCGAGGAGGGCCAGCTGCATGGGTTAGCCACCCCTGGGGGATGGACTTATTTTGTGAATTTCCATCTAGCTATGAGAAGAGGGCAAAGTCATTTTCTTCCCCTGGCAGGAAATTCGATCCTATTCAACAAACACGTATTGATTTATTGAGCACCTACTGTGTGAGAGTCTGCCCCCCATGCTGAGTCAATGAAAGGCTCATGTGGAGCCACGGAGACATGGCCCAAGGCCAAAAAGATGCGTGGGAAGGAGGGTAGGGGAGCGATGTGTTGAGCCACTGTGTAGGGTAGGGCTGGATTTGGGAGTCAAGAGAGCCCTGCGTCTGGATGCCAGCTTTGCCACTTACCAGACGCGTATCGTGTAGCACGTTATTTCCTCTCAGCCCGGGTCTTCTCTCCTAGGAAGTGGGCTTAGTAATAGCTCCTGGGTCTAGGTAATAGATGGAAAGCATCAGCAAAAAGCCAGCGCTTGGCAAATGGAGGGCTGTTACTGTTTGTCGGGCGCCAGATAGCCCCAGCAAGTTGGCTAGGAAATCCAGCCTTCTGCTCCAAAATGTGTCCCTCGCATGCAGCTTTCGTCGGTCTCTAACTGCACATGGGGTGAGGGACCCCTGTCTGAGGTCCACCTCCGCTGCTCCATGAAATATTCAGAGTGTCTGTGATCTGCTGACAGAGTCATTAGCTCCGCCTCTCGTTCCTCTTGCCACGGAGAGGAGACGATTCATTAATATTTATTCATCTTGATTTGCTTTGTTTTTCTTTTTTAAAAAAACTCATTTCAGGATTTATGGGATCATTTTGTAGAATGTATAACTCACGCTCCGAGTGTCTGGACAGGCTGCATTGCCTCAAACTAAATCCTTCCGGGGAGGAGGGGTCAGGGTTTTCCCACGTCCAGCTGGGCTCTGTTTGATCAGACCCTGGGCAGAGGCATTTAGGGGAGTCTTTGACCCCTCTGCACGGTGAGCCTCCAGGTTCTCTCACTGTGGCTGGGAATAACCAACCGCTCCCCACCCGCCCGTCTTTGTCCAAAGCTGCTTCCCAACTGTTGGAGTCCCCGAAAAGGAGTCACAACAGACCCTTCGCTCACACAAGACCTGCACAGCCTCCTCTGGCCCTGCTTCCTTCCAGGAGTGCATGCATTTGTGCCAGACCTAGAGAAGCTGGACCTGCAGGGATCAGTTCCCGTTTCCTTCCATCTGCAAACAGCATCCACGCGGCCAGATGGGCAAGTGCGTGAGGAGACTGGGCTCCAGCCTCAACGAGGGAGCTTTCCTCTCTCCTTCAGGCCGTGCAGAGCGGCAGGATCTCTGAGTCCGAGGTGGACCCCTCTGCAAGGCCAGTCTCCTGGTGCACAGACCGGTTCACATCCCGAAGCCCCCCTGGGTCCGCGTCCCCACCTCCCCCACGCAGCATCCCACCGCCCCCTTTCCTGGCTGGCATTCTGTCTTCCCTAAGTGCTTGCTGCCTGCCTCTGTCGTTGAGGCTACCACACAGACGGCATCGTGTCTGGCTCTGATGTTCCGCACTGCACCTTGAGTTGGAGGAGAGGGAGTTGGAGCCGGGGAAGGGAGAGCACGTCCAGCGTCCACGGGACAGGTGTGCCTCCGCCGACTCTGGCACACCCCTGGGAGCTGACGGTTGCCGGGGCCGGCACAGAGCCTGGTGAGGTTCGTCTGAGGGTCTGCTGACGTGAAGTCTGTCAGCACGCACAAAAGGACGGAGGGGGACTTGGTGTCTCTACAGCAATTATGGGGGTGGGGGTGCTTGCGGGATATTGCAGATGAAAATAAAACCTGAAAATGCGCCCCTGACATGTGACTGCTTTATTCTCTGCTCTCAGATAGGAAAGGGAGACAGTCTGCTCTGTGTTTTATTCAGGTTTTTTGAAAAGGAAGGCAAACTGACAGACAGGCAGAGACAGATACAACGAGACGCAGAAGGAGACTTGAAGCTCAGGAAGAGAAAAAGATTACAAATAGGCAATGATCCCAGAGGCTGCAGAAACTCTTTTTTTTTTTTTTTTTGCCTTGTCGTAGGGAGTCTGCAGTCTAGCACATCCACTAGAGGGTGGGGGTGGGAAGTGGGGCTGGCTGTAGCTGGACCAGTGTCCTGGGGCATGGCTCCCTTCCTTTAACCACTAGAGTTACTGGACCCCGCAGGAAGGATCCTGAAGTCCGGTGCCGCTGTGACTGGTGCTCTGAAGCTCTCCCCCAGGACCCAGGCAGGGGACCCAGCAGGGGAACTGGCCCTGAACCAGGTCACAGTGCAAATGGCGATGCTCTTCATCCCAGCTGATGTTCCTTAAGCTGGCTGGTGCTCAAGGATCGGGGGACCCCATTCCTGTTTTAAATAATCCAAGCCATCAGCAAGTCCCGATTAAGTATTTTCCACTCTTTGTCAAGGACCCTGTGAGCAACAGGGAAGTGTTAAGCTTTGTTACTTATTTCAAGGGCATTACATGGCCAGTAGTCACATCAGTACACCAACCAGTGGTTAAATAAGATGACAAATATGGCAGAAGTTGAGAGAAGCAGGTAAGAGGAAGGCTGGAGCGTGTGAGAAAGGCTTCCTAAGGGAGAGTAAGGGCTTGCTTGGGGCCTTGATGTGTAGACAGAATTTAGAGGAGCAAAAGGGGCACCTGGGTGGCTCAGTGGGTTAAGCATCTGCCTTTGGCTTAACTCATGATCCCGGGGTCTTGGGATGGAGCCCCACATCAGGCTCCGTGGGGAGTTTGCCTTGTATTCTGCCCCTCCCCCTGCTCATGCTCTCTTTCTCTCTCTCTCTCTCTCTCTCTCTCTCTCGCGCGCGCGCGCGCGCAAATAAATAGATATATAAATAAACTCTTGAAAAAAGAGGGAATTCAGAGGGCCAAGAAACCACCACAGAGGAAGGAGCAACCTGTGCCGAGGCTGTATTTTCAGGAAGAATTCACGAGGCAGGAAGACTAGGCTGCCTGAAGGCTGTGGGGGTGGCTGGAGTTATACAGGAGGGGGAAACCAGTGCTGAGGGGTAACATGGCAGACAACAGTGCACACTCGGAGAGCCCCAGCCGGCAAGTGGCACTGTGAGGGAAACAGGATCCTACAGGTCAATGAGCTTTAACTGTCTTTCTGAGACTAGCTATTCGTGTCTGTATTTTCAAGTCTCTGAGTAGTCCTGCAGTAAAGAAATCCTTTCAGTTAATTTAATCTAGAATTTTTAAAATGTATGTTGCTACAGGTATACATATATATTCACACATATGTTTTATGTAATATATGTGTGTATATGTGTGTGTGTATATATGTATATATATACATATATACATATATGTATATATATACATATATACTTTTTTTTTTTTTTTTAGTATCTATCACCAAGCCTCAAAACTAGTGTTCTATGATTCACACACAGGAAACACAAGCAAGAAAGCCAGCGTCTTGGGCTTTGAGGTCAGATCGTCTCTGTTGCCACCTTGGCTCTTATTCACTGATGACAACGGTCCCACAGATGGTCATGGGGTTAGAATGTAGAGTAAGACAGGGGTCTTGCTAGAGAGTCAGCACCGACGAGAGGCCGGCAGCTCCGTGCCACTGAGGGCTGCCAGGACGGGTAGGGAGGCTTCAACTTGCAAAGGTAGAAAAGAAGAGTCTTAACTAGGGGATCACACAATGAAGCAGTTGTTGATAGATGTGTCTGGAAGGAGTGGCAGGAGGGGTGGGGGTCTGGGGGGAAAGCTCCTTAAGGTTGGTCCTCGTTTCTAAAAGCATTTCCTTCCCGGGCACACTCTCAACTCCTTTGCAGCAGGGTTCCCAGCCGAACGGGCCAGCTGGGGACTCGACGCTGCAGGTAGAGGTTATGGGATGAAGCAAGCCTGGGTCCTGGTTTTTCCGAAGTGGAAGCAGGAGGGGCCGAGGGCCTGTTGGCAGTTATGTTGTAGGCTGAGCCTGAGGACGTGGGGCTGGGGAGGCGCGCCTCCTCTTCCATGACTTGGACATGGTGAGAGCCCCAGCTTCCCCGGGACTGATGCGTGAAGATCCAGCACAGGCGGGCGCTGTCTGGACCCTCACACGCATCAGCACATCATCAGCTCGGGCAGTGACTGACAGGGACTAAAGGGCAGGCATGTCTGCGTCCCCCATCCCCTCTCTACTTCCAGCCCCTTCCCCATTCAGGAGGCTGCACACAAAACAAGTCTCATTCACCAGGTACTCGAGCCACCATGGAGGCAGAGGTAGGTATATCTTTTCCCTGGAGCTCATGCATATTCTCTCTTTCTCTCTCTTCTTTTATCCTATTGACTTTCAAATTCAAAAACAACAAACACTTGCTTTAGACTAGTCACTTTGCCAGATGCTCTCTTTTATTTATTTAATAAGTGCTTATGTAGCATTTACAGTAGTCAAAAACTATTCTCAAAACTTTTCAAATATTAACTCAATCCTCCTTACAATGCTTGAAGTGTTACTATTATTATTTCCACTTTACACTTGCAGAATGGAAGTGCACTTCCCAAGCTAGCCAGGGTGGGTAAGTGGAGGCAGACACAAGAGGCCAGCTTAGGAGTCAGGATGCTGAGATTTCCTGATAGGTACTGAGAACTCCTGTCAGGGCTCCGGTTGGGACAGCTCTCCATACCCTGCTAGATGAGTCTGGAGGAGAGAACCTGGGAGCCTATTTTTTTGCTCAAACTTTAATATGCGTGTTGGTCTCCTGACTCCATTAAATTCAAATTCTGATGGTAGGTCTGGAGTGGGGCCCGAGCTTGTGCATTTCCAACAAGCTCACAGATGCTGTTGGTGTCACTGATCTGGGGACCACACTGACCCTGTCTCCTGGGGACATATTGTCTGTGAGTTTCAGGCATGTGTTTGTGGTAAGTGGTTGTGGTTTACAGAGATCTCGATTGGTGTGAGCTCCTACTAATTCCGGGAGGGTGGGGAGGAAGAGCCAGGATTCTGTCTGAGAAGAAGCAAAAGGCTTTCCTCTGCCAATTCTCCAGGACACCTTTGCCCTTGCGCTCCATTCAAAGCCTCCATGCCCTGCCAGGCTCGCCTTACACTCCCTTGCTCAGAGCCCTCTCTGACCAGGTCAAGCCCCCGAGCATCTCTCTCCATGGCAACACTTGGCCTGTTATCTCTCACCATCTCTCCTCCCTGACAATTGCCTTAGATTGGTTCCCTAATGGCCATCTATACGCATGTGCTCCGCCTCCAACTAAACAGCTCCTTATCCAAATTGCTGGTATCTGGGATGCCCTCCGAAATGTTAAGTCAATGAATTAATGAATGAAGCCAAACCTCTTTCAAAACTTTTCTTTCTATGGACACTCCCTCGGAGGGATGTATAACAATACCTCCAGGTGTTCAGTAAACATTTCCTGTCTGCTTCACATTTCAAAGGTCTTTCCCAGTAGCCCAAATTTTGGGGGAAGAAAGTGGAGAGGGCTGGCTGGAGAAAGCTTCATGGGGCACAGAGAGCGGTGAGGCAGGCTTGGGAATATGCTCCATTAATCAGGAGGCTGAAAAGTCTGAAGCCTGTAGCCAGGCAGCGGTCCTCGGCCCAGACCAGAGCAGGCAGTTTGCACTCCCCATGGCTTCTCACGGGTCATATTTCAGCCTCAGCAAATTCCATAATCTCCTGCTCACATTCCTCCCTTTTTTTCCCTAGCCTGTGATCTCAGATCCCCAACAGTATTCATCAAATCCATGAAAATGTCCCCCTCCTGTCCCCTGAGGGGGAGGCTTCACTGGGGGAAACTGGGGATCTAATGAGCTTTCTTGCCATCTAATCAGTTGCCTGCGGCAAACACCAGCAGCCCTGGGCTCCCAGATAGCTGGTGATAGATGCTGGCCGCCACCGAGCTGCTCGAGCTGCTCACAGTAGAGCTGGTGCTCAGAATGCAGTGGGCAAATTGCATTTTGTTTGCTCGCTTTCCCCGGGCAGCGTTTCTCCAGGACTCCCGAAGCTTAGGTAGCTGCAGCTCTGTACCCCGGGAAGAAACCCAGACCTTCTTCTGTTTCATTTTGTTTTCAAAGACACCACTCTTTTGGGGTGTAGGCTGTCTTCAACCCTCTCCTTTTCCCTGCTGCCCATTTGTCTTTTCCCAAGAGTAGAGGCCAGGGCTTCTGCAGGAATGGGGGAATTTCTAAGTGGTTGTCAGACTTTCAGTTCCAGTGTTGGCCCCAAGGTCTGCGCTGCAATGGACATTAGGAAAATCTGGAGTCTCGTGATCCTGAAACAAAGGTTTGGAGAATGGTTGCTGCTTCCTGGGCTGATGCTTCATTGCAGGAAATGCTCAAGACCCTATTCAGAAGCAGAGACAATGGGACTGGAGTCCTTGACCTTCATTTTGATCTCACAGACCCCCGCCCCACTACCCTGAGCTCTGCAGTTGGCCAGCCTGTCCATTGCCAGCTCATGGTGGATCTTTTTCTGCAGATACTTCTGAGTTCATGTATGGCTGTTGAACAGTCCCCTTGCATTTATCTCCTTCCAGATTTCCAGCTTGATGAAGGCTCAGATGAAGAGTTTCAGAGAACAGATGGGCGGTTGTCATTACACGTTACTGATACACAGAACTGCTTCAGCCTCATGCGTGCCAGTGTGTTCAACCACACTCGTAATTCTTCCTCTGTTCCCCAGCCTGAGCCAGGC
>ML099871.1:20668-38367 GCA_003697995.1 Taxidea taxus jeffersonii | reverse complement strand
CTCAGCCAGTTTTGGCAAGGAGTGAAAGTATGAGCTTTCTAGGGGCATTTATATAAAACATGCTAGGATTGATGATGAACTAGGGAACAAAACCTTTCTTCTTTGATTGGGGGAGAAAATACTGTTTTTCTCCAATTCCCTTGCAAGATCTAAAGTCAGAAGTCAAAAATATGCTCGCCTAACTTGGGTGTCGCTGCAGTTGGTTTATGCGGGAACTTTCCGGAGATGGGCTTCTTTGTCTGGTCTCAGAGCTCCCCGGTGGACTGTACTTGGCAGCATGTTCTAGCAACCCCTACAAGGTCACAGCCCTGTACCAGGACAGAAAGCCACGGGCACCTTACATTTTGCCCTCGTTTATCTGAGAGAGGAACACACTCACTGGCCAGAGATGAGAAGGGGCTAGTCAAGGACTAGTTAGTAGAAACAGTGGGAACTGATTTCATGTCTTGTTCAATATTTTTTCAGGGAAGGACACAGATCCCATGTTGTACACTAAGGAATTTTTAATTTTTTTCTAGAGGAAAGGTAATAAGCGTGGCTTCTTAATAAAATTTTATATGAAGACTCAGAATTTTCCTTTAAGCCTGGCATAGTTTAATAATGTCACATTAGGAAAGAACATCGACTATCTCCTGGACAAGCTAATACTTTCTGCAAAAAATTCACTTTGCATCTCTTCAAATGGTCTGAAGAAAGAGAGGGAAAAAACATTTTTCTTGAACTCTCTTCCTAAATGAAACTTGGTTCTGAGGCTTTCGAAGCCTTGACTGAAATAGTGAAGCTGGAAAACCTCATTTGAAAGTTGGCCCAGGGTCTGAATTTTTCCTTTTCCTGTCCTGTGAGAAGTGGACACCTGCATACACTTTCCACCCAGCGTTCCAGGAAATCCTTTGCGTGGTACGAAACTTTGAAACCCAAGCACCGGTCTGTCATGGAGAAGACTGCCATGGAGAGGGGTGTTTGTACAAGGGGCTACCTGTCCTCTGTGACCTGGTAAGAAGTCCGTCTGTGTGGTGAGCTGCGCTGCAGATCTTCACACTCTTTCCACTGAAGGAACGTTTCTTTTCGAGGCATGTGTTTGAACTGAGCCGTGCCCACAGACCATGGCTTGTTCTGTAGGTGCGTGAGTCCTTGTTTGAAGTGATGCTCACAGGAGATGGCCAGGCCCCGGGAACAACAGGAAGGAGCTGTGGGCATACTCCTCACCTCACGCTAGAGAAAAGACCAACCAGAGAAAACCATCAGGAATCAGAAAACAGCCTGCATCCTTTTGGGATTTGCCCACCATAGCGTGGCAGGCAACTGAGCAAAGCAAACTCTAAGAAATGTTCAGAGTGGAAAGTAGCAGGGGAAAGGGATAAAAGGCTATTATAAATTCTCAGGCCTTAGGTGAGGAAGGTACGGGATGGTCAGGACTCACCATGAGGGACGAGGACCAGGGAAGGATGGCATGGATTTGGTGGCTGCCAGCATCTCAGGATGAAGCAAAAGTACTGATTGATACTATCTCCAAGAGTTGGAGCCTGCTTGATCTATACAGCTAGTAACTAAGCAAAGGCATTTGGAGAAGGGGAGTCACCGGAGGTCTGCCACTACTCTCAGAGGGGTTAGAAACTCTCACCTCAACAACACGACTAGTCACCCTAGTAGATGTCCGTCCCCTTCCACAAAATGTAAGTCTTAACTGATGTGCTGTCACAGGATCCTTATGTATTTTACTGTAGGTTCACCTAAAAAAAATGTGTTTTTAAAGTAGCCAGGCAGAGACTGGTGTAGGGAGAAATCCCGCAGTGAGAAGATGAGAGCTGCCCGACGCACTGCCACAAACAAGAGAAAGGAAGAGACGGACCTCTCTTTAAGGAGCAGAGATCTTCTTGATAAATTTACATAAACTGATATTTTGTAAGTTGGAAACCTTTCTCCCCATTTTTCTCATTTTCCCCTCAAATCAATGAATGCATCTCAGTTTGATTTTCTATAATCAGTGAGAGATGCCATAAGCATCTCTAGCCTACAGTTTAAAACCTGTAAACATTGTAGTACCTCCGGGGGAAAGGGTGCTTGGAGGTGTGCTTCGATAAGCCACATGATCAGCACTTACTACATCTTTTTACAGGTTTCCATTTTCATGGAAACAAATCTTCCAAAAGGGAGCTATTCTTAAAGTCAAGGATTGGATCCTTCTGGAAGCCCCCATTCAGTGCAAGGTGCAGGTGGATGGCGGGGCGAGGCTTTGTCTCCATGGTTTCTTGACAATAACGGGCCCTCCTCACCGGATGTCCAACAGCCCCTGGGAACAATGAACTCACACACCATCAGCCAGCATCAGAAGTCACTTCGTTCTTTTGACCTTGCCTTTCAAAAGCTGATCCTTATTAACCATCAGGATGAGGTGGGGAGTAGCCGAGACAGCCCTTAGCAGCAGGGTGACCCCTGAGTTGTGTCTGCTCCGAGATGATATAACCCCAGAGCTTCAGGGCAGTAAGGGTGGTGATTTAACAAATCATATGTTTAAACAATGTGACGGCACACTGCTGTTTGAGGGGTCTTTGAAGCACATTTCTAAATAATGGGAGAACTAATGAACACCTCTCACAGTATGCTTAAATGACACATGCATTAGGATGGGGGGGGCTCTGATTTGCCTGCATAATGAACATTTTTTCCTGGTCTTTCATCTGCTTTCACTTCATGCTTCAAAAAATGGTCACTGAGAGAGCAGACCTCTGGGCACTTTGTAAACAGAAGAAACATGGCAGCCAATGGCCCATCCCTGGCCTTCCAGAAGGGCTCAAGCTGAGGCCCTACCACAGAGAGAAGCGTGGGTGGCCCAGAGCCTTCCTGTTCCCAAATCTCAGCCCTCACCTGCCATCTGAAGCATGGCTCCCTCCACAGAGGAGGTGACAGAGGAAGCTGCTCCCGGGTGGTGACACCTTGTCACACATTCAATTTCAAATTCAATTCAAATTCAACTCAGATGAGAGTTGCAGGGAAATATTCGCTGGCAGAGGGTGGGGCACAGGGTTGGCAAGTGTTGACTTAATGTAGCACGTCCAGTGGGAATAAGTCCACAGGTTATGGGCAAATTGCAGGCTGTGACTATGGTGGGAAGGCTCTCTCTGCCACGTCCCTGCCTTCATCTTGCCCTAATGTCTCAATGCCTCACAACTCCCTGTAGGTGAGTGGTTCTCCTGCATCTCTAGGTTGCTGGGATTCTCAACTCATGCTTCCCCTGGTCCCTCAACTAGCAAGTCTACTCCACTCTTACCACAGTTCTTAGATGTCTTCTCTGCCCTGAAGTCACCTCGTCCAGGAAGGACCATGTTGTGACTCTTGTTGGCCTTAGGCCATGTTGCCTCTGTGGACCTTTCTTCCAATAACTAACTAAATAAATAGAAGTATATTTTACAATTGCATTTGTTTAGAGGCTGAATTTATTGTTATATATTCATTATAATTCTATAATGATATTCATCCTTTTTTTCCCTGACTTTAAAAGAACTTAAAATTTAAAAATGGTCATGGGTTCCAAAAAGGGTCATGACTCCTGGGCAGGACTCCTGGCCCCAGTGGCTAAGTCGGCCGTGCATCTAAGAGGTCTTTCCTCCCTCCTGAGCCAGTTAGGCAAACCTTCTAGGTTGTTCCAGTAAACATCCCCTCTTTCTGCACGTGCCACACAACTGAGCTTCCTGAGGTGAGGGGAGTGGGCTTTACTCAGTGTGGGCTCCAGTGCCTTACCCAGGGCCTACCCCACAGGCAGCCACTCCATTCTTCATGAACGGAGTAGTTGAGGAAGACCGAGCTTGTGAGATGGTGTCCGGGGGTGCAGCCACAGCCAACAAGGCAGTAGGCATGGGGCTTATGGGGCGAGTGGGTGGGATGGTTTTATGGCTTTGCCTTGCTGGTTCTCCATTTGCTGAGGGCCTGACCTGCCTCTGCCCCTGGTCCCCCTGTGGATCCAGCGGGAGAAAAGGCTCAGAACAGGTGGGGCCAGTGCCCTGAAGGAAAGAGGGCCTTTCAGGGCACAGCAAAGCAGCCCTGCTCATGAGGAGGGCTCTGTGTGCCCCCAGAAAATGCAGAAACAAAATCAACACCGCAAATAAACTTG
Source organism: Taxidea taxus jeffersonii (assembly GCA_003697995.1). Lineage (NCBI taxonomy): Eukaryota > Metazoa > Chordata > Mammalia > Carnivora > Mustelidae > Taxidea > Taxidea taxus. The sequence goes on along the minus strand of ML099871.1, from coordinate 34,259 downwards.
AGCAATTTTGTAAGGAAGGTTTGGGGTCAGTTTGGCTGTAGGGGAGAATTTAATTGCAAAGCTCCTCTGTCTCAACTGCCTGAGGCTAGAAATCGGACCGGGAAGACTGGGAGACCGGAGCGTGGATGAGAAGCAGGGACCAAGGGCTGAAGACGTGCACGGGAAGGCGTGCGGAGGACTGAGGTTAAAATGAGGCACTTTAGATGAATGCTTTGGATGTCTACGTTTCTGCTCCGAGTGGTCCCAGACCCGAAGTGAATGATGATGTGGGTTGCATTTCAGATTTGCTCCTATAAAAAATAAAAGCCCAATAGAAGATTGTGTTAACAACCGCAAGAATACCATTTGGTACAGTCCCTACCATCAAATAGCTTGGAATCTAAACTGGCAAGACAGCTCATGGGTGAATCTATTGTCAGAAACCAGAGTTGGAAATCAGGTGGACTTGGTAAAGGGCAAAAGGCAGGTGGCAAGAGAAGGAAGGGGAAACCAGGCTCTTCTGTAGAAGCAGGCTGCAGTGCCTGAATGTTTTTCTCCAGCTGACCTCCCCCCAAGGGTGTAAGACTAAGACAGTCTAAGGGATGATTTCTAAATCTTGATCTCCAGGTCTTCTCATTTCTAAGCCCCCACATCCATTTCAATCAACCTGGGGGATATGCATTTTGAAAGAGCCTTCAAATTCTGTCCCCTGATTCTGACCTTACTATTCCCCACTCTCTCTCCCACTGGTGCCTCTATAACTATTAATGGCACCATCACTGTTCCATCAGAATCAAAGCTTCTGAATCTTCCAAGACCCTCTTCTTTCCCTTGTGCTCTGGTTAATTGGAACTGTGGTCCTCAAGAATTCTTTCTTCAGTGTCACTTGGGTCAAATTCTGTCTCAATTCCCTTAATTTCATCTCATGTCACCTTCTTCTGGACCATTAAAATATTCTAATGGTTTCCTCTTAGAATTATTTCAACAGCCATGCTGGCATCAGAGTAATGTTCTCTGCCAGGTCTTGCCCCAATATCTCCAGCAGCTCTTCACTGTCTCCCAAAAAAGACTTCACTCCGCTATTCCAGAAAAGTGCTTAAGAAGAAAAGGCTTTGGTGTCACACAGACATAGTTGAGCCCCAGTTCTATCATTTATTACCTGTGTGACATTCTCCAAGTCAACCCAGTCTAACGCTGATCATTAAAATAGGAATAATAATTGTATCTACATCATGGCATTGTTGCAAAGGTAATTTATACAAAGCACTTAGCACAGGTCCTGGCACAAGTAAGTGCTGAATAAGGGAGCTATTATTACTAGAAATTATGATTTTTTTTCTATGCTTCTTATCCATCTGACTATATCTGTCTTAAAAAAAAATAGCTGACATTAATTCTTCTCTGCTCACCTATGTGCCCACAGGTGAGATTCCTCACTTGCCTGTTACAGAGTGAGCTCTGAAATTCATTCTGCCACCAAGGCCAGATATCCAGGATAGTTGTATCACTGGCCCAGAACAAGCCCTCTATTTCCTGAGCCATGGGTTCAGGCTTCTTCTTCAGGCCCTAGTTAGTTCTGATCCTTTCTTCTACACTGGGCCCTCTTCTGACACTCTGTCAGATGGACTGCACTTGAACCCCCTCTCATTCTTGTCAATCTGCTATAGCTCTATCATGGGCCCAGAATTCTGTCTGCTCCCAAAAGGAAGGACCATCCAGACAAGATAAAATGCCATCTGTCAAATTCCGAGTGTGAGGCAGCATCTAATGGGATGTTTAAGGTCATGGTTGCGGAAACCAGATAAACCTCAGTCCCATTTCTGATGCCAGTGTGACCCTGGACAATTTATCTAACCTCTTACTTCCTCATCTGTAAAATGGGGATGGTTATATTGTCTTATCTTGTATCCTCCTTGCCACAACGTGAAATATACAGGAAGTTTATTTAGGAATCCGACCCTGGATAGAAGGAACACAAGACACAAGAGTGAAAGCAGGGAGGAGGGGACAGGCAGGGTGATGCAAGGAGTTATGGAGTTGAATACTGGGCAAGAGATGGGTGCTCAATCCCACTGGGGTTCCCAAGGGGGATATGACATGAAAATGAGAACAAAAGGAGAAGCATGTATCCATCATTTCCTGTTACCCTTTGGTCAAGGGACCCCACTGGGTACTACCAGCTGGCACTTTCAGATCAGATTTGTGAGTGCCAAGTTGGAAATGAGAGAAGCTCTGGGGCAGGGAGTGAGCAGTGCATGGAGAGGTGGAGATGCGGTGCTGTCAGGCTGTGCCTAAGCAAAGCTGGTAGAAGCCCTTGGGCCATGGCCCTGCCGAAGAGGTGGAAGTAAGAGGTAGAGCCTGGAGATGCTGCGGGAGAGGCAGTGACATGGAAGGAAGGAGAGGGGTTTCAAGTGTAGTGCATCTGATAGATAGTCAGGGGAGGATCCAGTGTAGAAGAAAGGAGTATATAATATTATATATATATAATTTATATATAGTATAGCAAATAATTATTAATATATATAAATCATATATAGTTATATATTATGTATGCATAAATATATGTTTATTATTATATATTTATATTTATAATTACAGTATATACTTATTATATATGATTACATATAATTAAATATATACACATACATGTGTGTGTGTGTATAATTATAAACACATCCTAACTGAAAAACCTCCCCAGTGCTTTACATCAAATTAGAATAAAATTCAAAGTCCCTGACTTTGGCCACATGGCTCTGCATGATCAGGACCTGGGATGCCCTGGAGACTTCATTTCCTACACTCTTCCCTCGGCTCTTCCCTCTCCAGCAACACCCTGAAGGCTGGGCCACACATCACCATGCACACCAAAACGTAAAACACCCTATGCTTGTTTTGGCCTCAGGACCTTGGCACTTTTGGATTGCCTTGGCTTAGAACATTTTCTCCTCAGATGTTTGCACGGCTTCCCCCTCCCCCTGTTCAAAGTTCTGCTCAAATATCAAGGCGTTCCCTGACCACTGCCCTTAGCACTGTGGTCACTCTGTCTCTTCACCACGCCCCTCATGCCGTTTACTACTCCTGATATTATAAGCTCCTTATGTGTTCATTATCTATATCCCCTTATAGAATATAAGCTCTGTGAAGGAAAGAACTTTGTTCATTTTGTTCACAGCATTCTCTACTTCCAATGCCCAGACAGTGTGTGCTGGCCTTATAAGTTCTCGATGAATGTTTGTTACCAAGATGAAGAAATGAACGAATGAAGCAGAAGCAGTACCACTGCCGCATTCCCTTTTAGATATGGGCACATGAACAAATGATTGGTCTCATGGCCCAGCTCCATGGATACTTGCCCTCCATCTCCCACTCCAGACTGCCCTGACAGACTGCTTCCCCTTCTCTGCGGCCCTGTGCTCCTGAAGAACTACAGAATCTTTCAACAGATTTGGTTGAATTGTAACAGGTGTCACAGAAGAGAAGCCACTTTCCGCCTTTCTGTGTCACACATATAGGTTTTCCTTCAGAGACAAGGTTAATTTGAAACAGTACATTCCTTCATGCTGCTGGGCAAAAGTGACTATTATTCAATTTGGATATGAAAATATGTAATAACTTAAGCAGAACCAAATGGTGCTACAGGCGTCCTGATGTTCTGTGATGCTCACGTGTGCTCCAGTGGCTGGACGAGCGTTGGTACATGTGCACGTGCTCATGCGTACACACCTGCTGAGCTCTCCTCAACCTCAGCTATGCTCACCCCCTACCTACCATTTTGTCCTTGTCCTCTATCGTTTGTCAGTACACAAGAGTTTTTTGTTTTTGTTTAAAGATTTTGCTTTCTATCTATTTAGAGAGCAGAGGGGGGGGCAGAGGAAGAGGGAGAGAGAATCTCAGGCAGATGCCATACTGAGCACAGAGAGCCCAACACGGGGATTGATCTCATGCCTGAGATCATGACTTGAGCCAAAATCAAGAGTCAGAAGCATGACCAACTAAGCCACCCATGCACCTCAGTATAATAGAGCTTTGTAAGCAAACATCCCATGAGCTGTTGGATGATATGATACTGGATTCATGGAGGGGTCCAGTTCTTAGAGAGTTGATATGAACTCTTGACCAACCAGAGGCAAAATTCATTCCAAGGTCATTCTTCCCCTTTCGGCTCAGGTACTGAGTGGATGCTATAGTCTGAATGTTTGTGTCCTCCTTCTTCCCAAATCATATGTTGAAATCCTAACTACCAAAGATGATGGTGTTAGGAGGTGGGGCCTTTGGGAGATGACTAGGTCATGAGGGTTCACCATCTGGAATGACATTGGTGCCCTTCTAAAGAGGCTCCAGAGAGATCCCCATCCTCTCCCACCATTTGAAGACACTACCAGAAGGAACTGGGTATGACTTTGGAAGAGGGCCCTCACCCAACCATGCTGGTGCCTTATCTTAGACTTCCCAGTCTCGAACTGTGAAAAATAAATTTTTGTTGTTTATAAGCCCCCCCCCCCCCATGGGTATCTTGTTGTAGCTGCTCAAAAGTACTAGGACAAAAAGGTTTCTTCCCATTCCATCGGCCAACTACTCCCAAATCCCATCTATTCTGAGCCATGGATGTGTGGACCCAACAAGAAAGTTCTACTTATTTGTAATATTTAAAGCAGAGAACTCTGGGGAATGTGTTATAATTTTCTATATTTCTACACTCTCCCCTAATCCAATTTGCCATAGAGGACTTGTCTATTCTTTTAGATTGATGGTGGTGGAGGTGGTAAGAGGTGGAGGGGATGATGGAAATGAAGACAGAGCTAGAGGTGATGGTGGAGGTGAAGGTGATGTCAGTGGGTTAGTGGAGTAGATAGTGGTTGTAGAGGTGGTGGAAGTGGACCTGGTGGTTTTGTCATTCAAGGGGTGGAAGTGGCAGCATTTCAAAATGAAAACACCAAAAATGGTCTCCTACCTGGTCTGAGGAATGGGCTATTACTCATTGAAAACTGGCTGCCTTTTTAATTTATTTTTTAAAGATTTTATTTACTTATTTGAAAGAGAGAGAACAAGCACAGGGACAGAGCAAGGGCGGAGAGAGAGGGAGACGCAGACTCCACTGAGCAGGGAGCCGGACATAGAGCTCCATCCCAGGATTCTAGGATCATGACCTGAGATGAAGGCAGATGCTTAACCAACTGGGCCACCCAGGCAGCTGCCTTTTTTATAGCAGCTAGAAATTTCTTAAATATCAAAATTTTATTCTCAATGACCAATCCGTTTCTCCACCCTATCACTAACCTACTCTTTCACTATAGGATGTTATATTTTAAAAAGTACTATTTGAAAATGTCACGTTTTGATAAGCAATTGTATCTTAACAAGGCTTATATTTTCTGTTTATATTATAAGCAGTGTGGTGTTATTTTAGATGTTTTAAAGAAGTAGAAGGTCCAAAAGAAGGAAATAAATGTAAAAATACCCAGAACTACTCAGGATCATCATCATTTACATGTTGTTACATTTTTTTTTTCCATTGGCCCATCTGTCCTTCCCTCCCTCTCTCTTTCCTTTTTCTCATCATCTTTCATCTTTTTACTATAACATAGAAATATTTATATGAAAAAGTGTGTGTGTGCGTATATATATATACATATATATATATGTATAAAACACAAGTGTATGTAGTGAGATTTTCTCATGCCATTAAAAACCTCCTCAAAAATGTTTTTAATGTGGGCGTGATATTACCTCACAAGGCTATCCCATAATGTATTTATAAGGCTGACTACTGAGATTATTTCCAATTTCTTTCTTTTACTGAAAGGTCAGTATTCCCAGGGCCATCTGAGTGTCCTACTCATGGCAGCGACACACGTTTCTCGAGCTGGTTCCATGCACCCAGTAATGCATATGTGATCAGAATCTGCCTTTGGGGACTTTTCCGCCAGTTCTGGAGAGAGATTGAAATGAAGTTACATTTATAAACTAACCTATCATCAAGTTAGAATTACTGTGCCGTGGAGCCATCTTATAAAGCTGGCACCTGGGGAAGGATCAAGATCAAACTTAGTGGCTAACTTGGGCATCGAGGAGGGATTTTAGGGATCACGGTTTATCCCACAAATCTCCAGGTCTGGCACAAGCTGAGGGATGATAGACTGCAACAGAGGATGTGTACAGGAAGGTATAATTTTCAGTTAACTTTGAAGGGCCATCAGGGGCACGGTGAGCAGAGAGGAAGGAAAGAACATTGCAGATCAGGGGAATGACATGCAAAGGTTATGAAAGAAAATCCTGCGTCTGCCTAGAGAAGCCAATGAGCTCAGTGGCAGGGGAGGGTGGAGGGGAGCCATGAGGACTGAGGAATGGGACCTGGGAGGGGCGAGGAGTGGGGAAGGGAACTGGAGACTCAGGGGACCCTGGACATGGGGGATGGTGTGACGCCAACATTGCCTAAGGGGGATTTTCCTGGCAGCTGTGCTGACTGTATTGGAGTCGGCAGACCCTGGAGACAGGGACATCTGCGTGGAAGGTGCTGAATTAAATGAGCTGACAAGGCCGGAGGTAGAGAGGTAACGGTGGAACTAAAACAGAAAAGGAAGGCAAGAGAAACATTGGAGCAGAAGAGAAGGCTCAGGGTAGAAAGGACCAATGAGGTAATGGGAAGTGAAAGAAAGAAAACTTTAAAATGGGCTCCACTGGCTTGGACTCTGGGGCCAGAGCCCTCATGTTTGGAGAGGTGAGAAGGCTCATTCGTTTGCCTCTGCTTTCTGCTGCTCAGACTCCCCCAGTATCTTCAAGCCACCATGGCCCTGTGGGGGAGAAGGCAGAATGGCCACGCAAGGCAGCATGAGGGACTGGGGAAAGAAACCCTTGTGGGGACTCCCCCATCTTGACCATCCTCAGGCGCACGTGCTTATTCCGACCTGCCTGTCTGCTGTTCCGAGAACAGAAAGTCAGAACTCAAGATTTTGTTGTTGTTGACTCTGACTGCTCATGTTGCTGGCCTTAACTTATTTTGGTCCACTAGGGCCTGGAATCACATCTGATTTCTTCCACTGCTCTGCAGGATGCCTGGGGCGCATGAACGAGGACTATGGCTGGAGTGGACCCCATCTGGCCACGGCACTCCCAGAGGAAGGGCTCAGACCTGGTCCTCCCAAAGCCGATAGGTGGGTCTACTGCTGCTGCTGCCGGATTTTAGTATGATGATTTCTAACTTTATTGAGATGAGTTCACATTACAGGCTCAGATGTATTAATTTTTATCTTCAGTGTTAGTAGTTACTGTTTCCATTTTCCTGGAAGGAAACAGTGATTTAGAAGAGTGATATGTGTTTACCCAACGTCTCCCAACTGGTAAGTGTTCGACCCGGGATTTAACAGTAAATTTGTCTGGTCACAGGGTCTCTGTGGCTATTTCTCCTTTCCTTCTCTTTCTCCTCCTCTTCCTCCTTCTTCTAAATTACATTGCAAGACTTTTTTAAGTTGACTGAGTATATACTGGAAAAAGCACCAGGGACCAACCGAATGTCAGCAACTTAACTAGGCAAGCTGGAACCGGTCCCTCTCTCAAGTTCTGGAACCGGTCCCTCTCTCAAGTTCTGTTCTTCGCTGCCCCATTCCTAAGGCCTGGATTTGAGAGGCACTTTGAAAACAGGTGGGAAACAAGAATCCGTCTCTCCCGGTTTCTCTGTGTCAGAACCAGGACTTGGACTTTGATCTTCAAATCGAAAAGGCTTAGCTTTTTCTGTAATGGCTTTCTCTGTTCATCTGTTGTTCTAGCTAATCGCTTCAGGAAGTCTTGGCAAACTCCTGTCCTGTCACCATCCGCAGTATTTCATCAGCTTCTTCTCTGATATGCAAAATTGAGATAACTTGGACTCTTCGAAGCATGACGTCTAGAATCAGAATGGTTTCATAGAATGCCAAAGCAGGAGGTGAGTCCTGAGAGGGGACTGACACCAGAAGCTTTCCCTCAGGTCTCCATTATTAATGAAATGTGTGTTGTCATGGTGATAGGAGAGCAAATGGAATTGGGGGAAGACTTGAGAAAATATTGTAACATTGGGAGCTATAAAATTTTTGTGACAGTGTGTCTTTTGTGATAAGCTTGGAACATCACATCACTCTCTCCCATGACATGTCTCAGATGTTAGGAGGTCAATGTAATATCCTAAGATTGTTTGAACCAGATGGGTCTCTGCCTCCTTTCAGTTAGTTTGGACCCTAAGAGGCTAGAGTTAGGGCAAAGGATTCTGATACTTGTTATTGGCAAGACCCCAAATCTATATACATATTCAGAAAACCCAAATAGGCACACTGAAGAATCCTGGGTCGGGCATCTGTATCAATGCACCTTTGTTTCTGCAATTTTCTGCAATGTGCTCTTCCATCCCCTTCCAGCATCACATCTACCTCCTACAGAGAAGTTAGGGAAAAAGAAAAAAAAAATATATGGATATAAAAGTATGTACAGATCATGAGATCTAGTTGGGTGATGACCATATGTCCTGGTTTGCCAGAAAAGACATGGTTTATATCTATTGTGATGGTATAATTGTTGAATGACTCCTTGCAGCAAAACAAGTGTCCTGATTTGGATGATATTTGGTTACTGCTGATTAAGCTTATGTTATGGCAGGAAGGCTTGGTACATCAGCTTTATTTTTTTTTAAAGATTTTCTTTATTTATTTGACAGATCACAAGTAGGCAGAGAGGCAGGCAGAGAGAGAGGAGGAAACCGGCTCCCCACTGAGCAGAGAGCCCAATGCGGAGCTCGATCCCAGGACCCCGGGATCATGACCTGAGCTGAAGGCAGAGGCTTTAACCCACTGAGCCACCCAGGTGCCCCGGTACATCAGCTTTAAAACAAGGGTACTGTTGAGCACATAAAACCCCATCATCAAGCCTGTGTATGTCACTGGTCCAAAATGAAGCCAAGTGACCAACAAGAGAGAACCTGATGGCTCTAACTCTGTGTGACTCCAGCAACCCAGGAAGACATAAGTACCTGCAGGATTGAATAAAATTGTAAAAGATGGTTATGGTTCTAGGGGGTGAGAAGTGAGAAGGAAGGCATTCCCAGTAGGAAAAAAAAAAAAGCCTAGGTAAATACATGGTGGTTAGAACATTGGGAAAAATTAGGGTCCAATTTTACTCTAGAATGGGTTCTAGATTAAGAAGTACTAGGGGTGGACTTTAGAAGTGTCTATGATGGCTGGAGTATGGAGGAGCTTGAATGGAAGGTAAGAACTTGAAACTTCTTTCAGTACCTGGCAAAAAACCAGTGAAGATATTTTAAGGAGGGCAAAGACGAGAGTTGCATCTTTGGAGGATTAATCACAAGAAGAAGATACAGATAGTATATTCTAGTTGACTTTTAAAAGTTGCTCCTTGACTAAAGACATAATAAGAGCAAGAAATAGCTTTAAATGTTTTCATGATTAAATAGAAACCTAATAACTTGCCTTAAGAATCACTCTTTCCCCACAAAAATCAGTTGTAGATTATTTTATAGTTGTCTTTTGTTAATTTTTCAAGCAACAGTACCCGGAGACTACGATTGATTCATCTGCCTAGAAAAAAAATAAAAATCTTCTAATTCATTTTAAGAAGCAAGCATTAACATGATGCTAAAACTTGACACAGTGCCACCCCCACAGAACAAAACAAAACAAAACAGAGCAGAACACTGGCAGGACAACCTGAGCTATAAATATTGATGCCGAAATCCAAAACAAAAGATCAGCAAATCACATTCATAAGTATATTAAAAGAACTATGGTATCATATAAAAAAGTACAATTTATCCCAAGATTGCAACACAATAGATATGACAAGTAAAGGGCTTAGCCTTAATAGAACTCATTTGAATTCATAAGAAAGCTCCTAAAATCCCAATAGAAAAATGGGCAGGATATGAATGGACAGCTCACATGAAAAATAAAAATGGCTAATAAGCATATGAAAAAGTATTAACCCTGTTAGTTATCAAAGAAATGTAAATGAGGCATCACTTTTTGTAAATCAAATTAGCAAAGCTTAAAAATAAATAATAGTAACATGAATGCCAATAAACATATGAAAATATGCTCAACCTCATTAAATCAGGAAAATGCAAATTAAAACCACAATGAAATGCCATTTTACACCCACTAGCTTGGCAAAAATGGAAAACTCTGGCAATACTCAGGGTTTGGGAGGATATTTAGCAATTAGGAGCTCTGCAGTTCTGATAGGGTTAGACAACTTGAAAAACAATGTAATATTACCTAGAAATTGTGAAGGGATGCCCACCATTTGATGCAGTGTCACACTGGGGTTATCGCCCTCCCTTGATGGTTGTCAAATGTTTTCACTTGCACATCTCTAAGAGAATTCTGAAAACCTGAGCACTGCTGATGCAATTTGAAATTGTCATCTACAGTTTTCATTGGAGATTTTAATGCAGGCAACACATATAATTTCCTGTGTACTAACTGTAAATAAAAACAAACAGGAGCACCTGGCTGGCTCAGTCAATAGAGTGTGCAACTCTTGATCCAGGGTCATGAATTCAAGTCCCACGTTGGGTGTAATGGTTATCAAAAAACAAAAAAAAAACAAGGTCAAGTTCTTAAATGGTTCATCATTTCCTTTACTCTTCAGACCTATATTTTTTTATTCCACGTCTCCCTAAATAGTTTTATCTAAATTTAACAATTGCTTTTGTCTGAAAACCTTTAATCGATTATCCTGCCATATATCTTTAGAGCAAATATATGTGCATAAATTGAGTTTTCAAAGATATTCTGTAAGACCATGAGGTTCTAAGTATTGAAAATTTCTTCTGGATTAAGTTATCATTACAGTTATTAGTAGGACAAAATTGATTACAACAATATGAATAAAGTTTTGTTAGATAATTAGTAATAACGAAAACTAAAATGTTATTGAGGATGTTTTTATTTTATTTTATTTATTTATTTATATGAGAGAGAGCACATGAGAGAGAGAGCACAAGTAGGAGGGGCGGAGGAAGAAGCAGGCTCCCCACTGAGCAAGCCAGGTGCCCCTGATACACTCAGGTGCACTGAAAAGTTTTTTTTTTCCAATTGAAACAGAATTTTTTTTTTTAATTGTTGGTTTTTTTTTTTTCCAATTGGTTTCATATATTCAAGGATAAGTATTACTTATCGCTAAAATGTGCACTTGTTCTTGTAAGTAAATAGAGGAGTGGAAGTTTTGTTTAGTAGTGTCACTCAGTTCTTTGAATTCATTCCCAGCTATACGCTAAATCTCACCTAATGATTTATGATTGATGATTTTATCATTGGAAATTATTTTCAATAATCTAGCAGTTGAAAGATCACTTCTGTAGACCACAAAGGATTGGGATGCATCAGACTTGCAAAATGATTTGTTACCACTCATTAAAGTCATTTGCTTTCTCAACATGATCATAAAAAATTTAAAATGTCTCCTTGTTTGTCATTCTGCAATTTTTTATACTCCAGTTTAATGCACTGTAATAGGAATCTTGATGAATGAGAGGTATGTTTTTCTTTTGTAAAGTGGAAAAAGAGCTATCAAATACGAGAGGTTAGCAGGTATTGGTTAAAGGAAAATGTATGAACAGAAATCGTGGTTTGTATATTGGTTCCCTGAAAGCGATCTTGTGCCTTTGGAAAGCCCCAGGTCTCTGCAGGGCCACACACACTCCGGGTTGTAAATCGTGATCCAGGAGAAATTCCTACTCAAGAACCTTCACGGCAGCGTTGTCCGAAAACAGACCCAAACTAGAAATAACCCTAATATCCATCAACAGGAGAAAGGATAAGCCACGATGCATTTATGAAATACTTGGTAGCAGTGAAATAAATGAGTAGAAAAAAAGAAACTTGCTGAAAAATGCATGCAGCATCATGTTTGCAAAGTTCAAGGTCAAGCTGAATTAAGTTGTGTAGCATTCAAGTTATATGCATATATATCAAAACTATAAGGAAGTAACTGACAGAAAATTCAATGTCATGTTGACTTCTTGTAGGTAGGAGGCTGGAGGTATGTAAGGGACAAGCAGGTAGGGAGCTTCAACACTTGGTTATATTCTCTTAAGTTGTGAGGCAGGTCTAACATGTTTCTCTTTTCTTCATTTCTTTTCTTCCTCCCTCCCTCCCTTCTTCCTTCCTTCCTCCCCGCCCCCCCCCACCCTCTCTTTCTTTCTTTCTAGATTAAAGAGAGATTAAGCACCAGCAGGGGGAGTGGCAGCAGAGCAGGCAGAAGGAGAAGCAGGCTCCTGACTGAGAAAGGAGCCCCATGCGGGACTCAATTCCAGGACCCTGGGATCATGACCGAGCTGAAGGCAAACACTTAACTAAGCCACCCAGGCATCCCAGGTTTAACATATTTCTTCATGCTTTAAAGTTTTCATGAGTTATTTTTAAATTGTAGGCACATTTGATACCTGCAAATAACAGTATATTCCATTGTATGTATGATATAGTTTAAAATTTTAAATGGAAAAAGTGTGTGCAGCATTCCATGTTTGAGATGGGTTTAGTAAAGCCTATATATAATTTTTTAAATTTTTATTTATTTATTTATTTTTTTGGCACTGCTTCTTCTGGGAATAAGATGAGTACCATGTTTCTGGAAAGTGATTAGGACTATTTATAAAGAGCCTTAAACTGTTCATACTTGGTGATTCAATAATACTACTTGTAAGACTATGTCTTAAAATCATTAGAAATGTTATCAAAGATTAATATTAAGGGTATTTATCACCATATTTTTTGTAATGGAGAAAAATTGGAAATAATATAAATGGGCAATAAGAGGAGGGAGTTTTAATATATTGTAGCAAAGCAATATGATAGATCATTCAGCAATTAAATTATATTTTAAAATAGTATTTAATTATCAGCATAGCCAAAACAGCTCATGATTTATTAAGGGAATAAAACTAGAAAGCTGTATGTATGTTATGATTCTAATTATTGTGCATGTGAATGTTTAGTTGGTATTCTTTTATATTATACTATAGTGGAGCCCAAGAAATGTCACTTTTCTTTATCCTGCTAAGTCTGCTGCATCACCTCCTACCTCGCTGAGAGGAAATCTGTCTTCAGCTGGATCCCCCATCTGCCCTTCTCTAGCAGGTCACCTCCCTGGCCACCGAGGCTGACTCACCTGGAGCCTGGGAGGCTGTGAAGCCTGCATGTATGGAAGAGGGCCTACAGTCACCATTGATCATGAATGGATCTAAAATGGCTTGCCTTGTCTACCTCCATCCAAATTCTACCCAATTCCCAGGCGTCTATGTCCCTGCCCCTCCTCTAGGAACCTGTGCTTACCTTGTCTAGCCCTTGTGACTCTTCTCCCTGCTCTCATCTGCCGCCTTACTGCCCCATGGCACATAATTTTATAGTTAAAAAAGATTTATTTATTTACTTATTTGAGAGAGAGAGTTGGGGGGAGCAGCGGAGGAGAAAGAGAGAATCCTCAAGCAGTCTCCCCCTGAGCAGGGACCTGGACTCAGGGCTCGATCCCATGACCCTGAGATCCCAACCTGAGCTGAAACCAAGACTCAGACCCTCAGCCAACTCTGCCACCCGGGCGCCCCCCACGTATACTAGTATTTACAAACCACTTT
>ML099871.1:7128-20268 GCA_003697995.1 Taxidea taxus jeffersonii | reverse complement strand
GCAGGACGTGACTGGGACTTACTTGGCTGAGGATAGTCCACTAATGTGTCTGCCAGTTGGCCCATTGTGGTGCCTTTCCAGAAGTGATGAAGTTTGTCTTTTATTTTATTTATTTTTCTTAGACAGAATTAGTTTGCTTGGTTTTTCTCCGGTAGCTAATATAGAGGAACATCCAGGGGAGTTCAGGTTGGGATACTGCGGTGATGATGGCAAAAATATTTAAGAATTACTGGGTGTTCTTTCTTTGCTGCTCACTTTCTAGGCACTTTACACATTTTTATCTCCTTAATCTCCAAACCAATCCTATGAGCTGGGGAGTTACTGATGAAGAAATGTTAATATTCTGGTTTTATGAAACACAGAGGCCCCAGAGCTCACTTCCTTTCATATATGTCTGTTGGGTCCAGAAGGGGCCCATAACTAATCCTGGGTGAGATGGCAAGAAATAGTCATAATGATAAAGACTGTGCAGGACTAGAGTTGAAAAGCAACTGAAGATGGTACCCAAGGAGATACGAAGGACAGCGGGAGAAAAACATTGCTTCCAGAAGTCATGGGCCATGAGTCGTCGATCCCATCTACGAAATGGCTATTCAGTGGATGCTCAGACCACCCAACACAGCAGTGGATGAAGCCCTGCAGAGAGCAGGTGGAGCCCTGGGAGCCCATTGTGGGCCCCAACACTGAGCACCCGGCCCAGGGCCAGATGCTGGGTCCCCACTCTCCACACTAACCACTTCCCCGGAATAATGCTAATGCTAATGAAATGCAGTGGATGGAATTAAATGTTTCAGCCCTGGGGCGGGGGTGGGGAGATGATTCTGGGGCTAGGTTTCTAGTTAGCTCAGGGATAGAAAAGCAAAATATAATAGAGGAGTCCATTTATTTCAAGTCTGGTGATTGTCAGTGCAGGGAGGGTGGGGAACCCTATTTGTCTGAGCTGGGATTATGGCTCAGAATAGAGAAATGATTCTTTCTCTTTACCCTACTGCATGGATACACAGCAACTAGCTCTTTCAATTCATTTTGGGGGTAGATTGTCAAAATCAAGGATAAACTTCTTTCTCATGTTACACATGTTTGTCAGTGCTATCCCTCCCACTAGGCCCCTCAGAAAGTCTTTTCCTTAGATTTTTTAATCGTCAGTGTCTTGAAGCTAGACTAACTGCTTGACTAACCTGGGCAACTAGTCTGAATCTCATGGCCACGCTATGTGGCTGGGAAGAAGGAATGGTTTGATTAAGTTGCTGCAGAGTTCCTTTGGGCTTTGTACAAATTGCTCTAATATGAGAAGTCACCACTCTGCTTCCCGGTGTCATTAAGGAGCCCCATGTGAAGGAACGATATTAGTTTTCACTTAGAGAGCGAAGGCCACCAACAATGGGAGAGAAGAAAACTGAAATGTGGTTAATGGGCCAATTTGGTGACCCATTTGGGAGCCCAGACATTTTGCCTCCTGCCAAGCTCTCTTGAATTTGTATGACAGACCAAGAAGAGACTTGCAGGGCTTGATGGGAAGAATAAATCAATACATTTTTTCATTCTATTAAGGAGAAAAAGAAAAAGGGGTAGTTTCGGTTTCTGTCTTTCAAAACTGATTTCTCCACCTCATAGGCATGAGAATTACATGGCACTGTCTTTTGTTCACAAAGTTGGAAACTGTCCCAGCAAGGATAGGTCAAGCTTTATGTAAAAAAATTTGAACCAATAATTAGGCTTTCACCTCAACGATGTCTATTGTGTTAAAAACTTAACAAAAATTAATTACGTGTTAAGTCTGATCCCACTTCATTTTACAGATCTAACACACCTGAATCCTTCTTAAGTCTGTCAAGAAAGGACCTTTTTTTTTTTTAATGTCATAGGAAATCCTATAGCATGACTTGGTTTTCTATCTGTTTTGTGTTTTCTTTCTAATTTGAGGTTACAATGTAATTTGACTATATTTTAATGTCTTTTGGAGTCAGTTTCTTTTTACCTTGGACAATGAATGAAGGTAGTAGATCTGACAGGGAGGCAGGGGACATGAAGGGAGAGGAATTCTACTCAGAGTCATATTTCCTTTCATTATATGAGAGTAGGAAAAAACACTTACTAAACAACATTTTTTTCTTCAGTCGTCTGACCTTGGACTCTCTTCCCCCTTTCCAGAGTACTCAGTCTTATCAGATCCTAGGTGGGGAATTATCTCCTAGAAGGTTGCTTTTACTTTGGCAGCATCCAACAGAAACCTAATTTATTTGAGGAAAACCCCTTCCTCATCCTTAGCTCCTGTCCTTTGAGCGATGGCTTTAGGAGTAGGCAAGTGACCAAGGCTAGCTTGGTCAGAGCATCACACGCCCTCACCTCATCAACGGACTAGGGATGGAGGTATGAACCAGCCCAGCCAATAAGCACAATCCTCATTTTGTTGGCCATGATGAAGAGTGTAAGGATGGGCACACACCTAGGCTAGTTCAACAAAAATTAACTCCAGGATAACCAGTTGAAAGGGAATTTCCTTTCAGATAGGTTATACTCCTGGAATTGATGGGGGCCATTCACAGAGGAGCCCTGCCTGAGAGTGAAGCCAGCATGAAGGAGAGCAGAGTTAAGAGTTAATAGGTCAGACTCGAGCCCCTAGTCCAGCCATGCCATGGACCAATATTGCCTCTGGACCTTCCTGAGATGTTAGCCAGTAAATCTGGCTAGGTAAATCCCTCTTTGCCTAGGTCTATTGAGTTGTGTTTTTGCCATGTACATTTATTAATCCTATGACCTCTTCCAAAACATTTGGATCAGTCCATTCAACAAGTATTTACTTTTATTTCTTGTTGCCCTTGACTATTTGGAAATTTTAACAAGGACTGGTTTGTTAAGTCATTAAATACACATTCAGGGAAATACGGGAAGGAGACAATCAGAATATATACAGAAAAAACCCGCATAAAGGTATTAATAAGTGTCCTGGTAATGTGCTTAGAGAACTCCAACTCAGAACCCACTGAAGAGTATGAGTGATCTGGGTAAGCTCCATCTGGATCATAGATCTGAATTTGACCCATACGGAAATATGAGAGTTGGATTGGTAGGGAGTCGGAGAAGACCACTCACTTGAAGGGAACGGCTTTGGTGGATACCTGAGAAGTAGAATGGTGTGGTGAGTGGTGAAAGCATTGTATGGTGATGAATATGACTAGAGAGAGAAAGGAGAAATTTAGGTCTAGAAAAGAGGAAATCTTGAATGTGGCTGTGACCCAGTCAGTGATGAGAATGCTGAGGGCTCGTGATATTTTGCAGAACCTTCTGTCAGTAATGTAGACACTGGAGAGAAAGATAGAAGAAAACAGGGCAGGGGAGGAAACAAGGAATGCATTGCATGAATCTAGGGATGTATTGACAAGGACATGTTGGCTGAAGGATGAGTGAGCAAGAGAGAATGTGAGCCTTCCCAGCAAACCTGACCATCCTCGGGGCCTGACCAGAAACGCCGGAAGAGGGCAATAAAATGACAATGTCAATGGTTTAATACCTATCGGATATGAGAAATGAAGGGTGAAAATCTGTCCAAAAGTCAAACACATCAGGCTTGATTTGAGATGAAATCTGGGGACAAATTTCCGTTAAAAATTCCTATAGATGGCTCGGAAAGTAGAAGTAATCTGCAGGTGAAAGGTAAGGCTTAAAATTAGAATGGAGACCTGAGGATCTTTCTTTTGATGTCTTTGGCCAAAATCCTCAGAAAGGAAGAATCTCTGAGGACATGATGATAAGCAGAGAGGAACCCCGGGCAAGCCTTGAATCTCAGGGGTGCACGCAGGCAGGCCCAAGAGGGAGAAAGGAAATGGTAACCGGCTTTGAGTATCAGGGAAGGAAGATTAAGTATTTCACAATTTCTAAAAGTTGCAGTGAAGGGTTTGTGGAGATAAAGCAGACTGTAATTACACACCAAGGGGACATGTGCAAGTGAGAGAAACAGGGCAAGGGAGATGTGCTAACTTACTATGGAAAACACTTTCCTTGGGCAAAGGGCCACACATACGGGCAGCAGGGAATTTACATAGGCAGGAAAGGAAACCCAAATCAGTTTGATCGTGGAGAGCACGGCACTTAAAATACATCTTCCCCGATGAGCTTATATATATGTATCTGCACACTTATAATTTTATAGTTTGTAGACACGTATAGACACAGACACAAATGCATTAGGAGGGTGTTGAAATAGTCTGTGTGGTGAACAGAGGGAAAGGGATGCTGTAAAACAATCCAGACAGAATTACTCTGCGTAAATGATAGCATGCGTGGCTGGTTGCCATTGGCAGTACAAAGTGTGTTGCAAACCAAATCAAAATTTTTGTTTCAGTTTTCTTTTCTCGGATCTCACAAGAAACACAGTGAGGAACCTGCAATCCCTATTCAAACACACCCCCGAGACGCCCACGGAGACTTCGAAGGAGCAGCTGAGTTTGTGTGAACTTTGACCCTCATAGTTTGCACGGTGGTTTCCGAGGTGGGCGAGTGAAAGCGTAGAAGTGGATCCCCTCTATCGGTGGAGGAATGACTTCACAAAATTGTAGAAGGATGAAAACATCTAGACACACATCCATATCCACGGTCTACTCAAACACACATGGAGACAGTCAAGTTTAATAAGATCCAGACTGATTTGACTTTAGAAATATATCTGTGCTTTTAAAATAATTCATGCTGGCTTCAGCTCAACCTTCAAATAGTAATGAAAGTCAGCCCATCTTCCGTAACATATATTTGTTTTGCATCCCTGAAATAGAGTCCTTCAGTCTCCTACAATAGAAGGGTCTGTGAAGCTCAAGTTATTAGGTTCAGTTTCCTGAACCTTGGAAAAAAATGATCTGGGTCAAAAGGGGTTGAGTTGCTTATCTTCTCCAGTGGGGCCTGTCTCATGGAGGCCAGTTCAAGGGAGACGTAGCTTTCCATTGACTTAGGTAATTCTCCCAGCCAAAACCAGAGTAGATATGATTTGGAGACCCTGGGATATGCTAAGAGGACTTTTGGATTTCATCCCATGCTTTAAAAGAATCTTAATGCTTCTTGTGCCCTCTTCCTGCCAAGTCCCAACCAAATAACAATGGACCTTAAGAAATAAGCCAGAAGAAGAAAAACAGATAAGGGAGACATGTGACCAAAAGGAGAAAGAGAGGAAGGGAAGGAACAGAGGAACAGGAATAAGGAAAGAAAACGGAAGGGAGGGTGGGTGGATAGCAAGTTGGGAAGGTAAGAGGTTTCATGAGAGAGTCAGAGGGAATCCGAGAGCCTGAGACATAGGGTCATCAGGGAATGGGGAGGAGAGGTTGTCTGAAGTAGCTCATCTGAACAAAATCAGACTTCCCACAAGCAGCCACTCTGGTGGCTCAATCCATCATTCACATCTCAGGCTCCCATGATCAATGGGGAAGTCAGTCATTTGGCCATCCATGTAACATCAGGATCATTATGAACCAAACACCAGAGGCCATTGTATCGAATTCCTCTGACTGTTTGCACCAGAGGTAAGGAATGCTGAACACACAGGCTCCACAGATGGCCCTTCGGGGGCTGTGTGCTTGGTTTTGGATGGAGTGATTTTTACTCTGCTCTAAAAACATCCTAAGACAAATCACGTTCTTCAGAGATGGTTTTCATCTAGTCATTCCCCTGCTGAAGAGAGCAACCTCGATGACTTCCCATGGCTTGAAAAGTCAACCCCAGAACCCACATCACAGCTCTCCTTAATCTGTCCCCAGTGACTTCCTAATTGCCAAATCCAATAAGCAGTTCTCAGGTTTTCTTTCTCTTGCATTTGGTGCTGTCAGTCAGTCTCTCTGGAACTTTGCTTCCCTTGGCTTTAGGAGATCACATGCAGCCTGTCCTCTTCATGATAGAAACCAACTGTCCTGGTGTGCCCAGAACTTAAGGGTCTCTCGCACTCAGGACTTTCCGTGCTAAGATGAGAAAGTGCCAGACACACTAGTACAGGTTGGTCACCCTGGCACACCTCACAAATCTTCCCTGCCCAGCCCCCAACATGGGCTCCTCTGTGTTGCCCATCCTTTGGAAGCAGAGTTCTAGCCTCCCCTCAGACAAGACAGTTTCTGGTGTTTCTTGTTCACTGGGTGTTTCACTCTTTCTCTGCTCTAAGATGCAGAAGAAGAAGTACCTCAGGTTCAACAGGTCTCTCTCGGAGGCCCTATTCATTCATGCATGCTTTTCTCCCCATGTTGCTCTCCATCGTCCTACTGGCCTTTCATGTCTAACTTTAGTGTGGCCTGTTCCTTATGGGTTTTCCTGATTTCTCAAGTCACTTCTGGTTTCTTTTTACTTTGACCTTCCTCTCATGGAGACTACACTCTAATCATACCGCATCCTAATATGTTATCTAATTTTGTACATAGATCATACAAGTCTTTGAAAGTAGGGTGTGAGAAACAAATAGAACTGAGTTTTGAGGCCCAGATGGACCAGTGATTCCCTAACACTTACTGAGCATGCTTTACGTGAAACACAACTGCTTTACGTTGTGTTTCATTTAGACCTTTACAACGTTATGAGGAATCATATTATAGATGAGTAAAATGTGACTCCAAAATATAAAATAAGTGTCTGTGGAGATGTGGGGGACAGGGTCACACCTGAGCTATGTGAAGCCAAAACCATGCTCTCAGCTACTAACTTGTTGGGTTTCAGTGAAGGCAAGCTTAAATATGCAGTGACTGTTTTCCAGAAAAATCTCTTAATACTCTAAAGTTTATACTACTAGTGACCAAATCGTTCCATAAATACTCTCTCATTTCCTCATAATCTGCCCAGAATGTCTGAACCAAAGCCTCAAGAAACCCCAGACCCATTAGAGCTTGATGCTAATGTATCCTATGGCACTCTTGCCCAATACCACACCCCTGTCGTCTCCTGCCTTGGCCTCAGACCATCATAACCACCCCCTCCCCCAAGTAAATATTTTATCTTTCACAAGCAGCTGGAAGGAGAGAGGTGCACTAGCAGCAGGCTGGGTCAATCCTGTTTAAATATTGATCACAAACATCGTTAAAATAAAAGTCTATCGACTCAGCCGGTGACTTTGCAGCTTCAACACTTTGCAGAATGCAATTTACCATGTGCGGCGACTCCAAGCAACTTGCTTGAGTTATGATGTTAATAAGTGAGGCTCCTCCTTCGGGAAAGCTCTGGTGTCCTGAAAGCAGCTGCAGAAAGGAACCAGCCCTTTGGTCAGATGCAATTAAACAGACCTTCCCTGAGCCTCATCATCGCTGTAGGTCAGTATTCTGGATGCTCCTGCTTTCCCTTTGGAAGCTGACATGCTGTGCTTCCAGGAGTTGGCAATGTGTGTCTGTTGTGGCCATGAAAACACAGGGTGAAAGTGATGGGATGGGGAGTTGCAAGAGAATTTGGCAAAACTGGGTTGAGTCCATTCCTCTGCAGTGGTTTCCAGACTTGACTATCTGCCAGATCAGCTGGAGGACTTGTGAAAAGGCAGATGGATAGGGCTTCCTCTAGGGTTCTGACTCTGTAACACTGGGGTAGGACACGGGCTGCTCCAAATGCCCTTAGACTACAAACAAGGCAACCAAGACTGCAGAAGAAGAAAAGACTCATGTCCCTATCTCCCAGAGCATCTACTATATCTGAGGGATGAGTGACCACTCCTGGTAGACATGGTGATGGTGAGTGGAGCTACCTTTTAGGGGAAAACCCATCTATAATTTCTGACTTAATGGATGGAAGAAAGGGCATTTAGCACCTGAGTTTCTGAAGGCTTTTTCAAGTGGCCTGGCTGTAGAAATTCACTCAATTTCAAGAATATGTATGTCCAGGGGTGCCTGGGTGGCTCACTCAGTTAAGCATTTATGTCTTGGTTTAAGCTCAGGTCATGATCTTGGGGTCCTGGAATTGAGCCCCATTTTGGGCTTCCCACTCAGTAGGGAGTCTGCTTGTTTTCCTCTCCACCTGCCTATCCCCCTCCTCCTGTGCACATGCTTTCTCTCTCAAATAAACAAAATAAATGTTTAAAAAGAAAAAAGTGTATGACCACACTGCCTATGACTGACCTCCAGATAGAGATAGACTCTGGTAAAAGGGGGTAACCCAATAGAAGAGTGAAGAGGGATTGGTAGGTCCAGGCATTGCCTAGGAAACAGAAGGTTGTCAGACACGGAGCACATAGCCATATTCGATAGAAATTTGACACTGGAGAGATTCTAACAAATGGAAAGTGACAAGTCAGTCTGCTTTTCAAATCTTCCTATGTGGAAATGTAGGTAATTGGGATGATTGGTTAGGAGTGGCGAAAGGGCTAAGGACAGAACCCTAGTAATTCCACAGAAGCCAGCCAAGATGCGAATTCTGTTGATCTATGTCCTTTTCCTGCTCTGGTCTGCTCCTCCTGCCTTCATGGCAAGCCCAGGGATCCTGAGTAAGCACATTCAGATAGTTGCTTTCTGGGTTCCTATGAGGAAAATGAAGTAGAATCTCATGCATGACATTTTCCCTCTAAGAGGGAACATGAAGGCAATAGAAGTGTCGTCATCAACTAGTTTCACCCTGATACGGTCACAACGATCCTGTTTTCTGACCCTGTGGTGCCAAGTGTGTCCTCGCTGAGACTTAGGTGGCAGAGAAGAATGAGGAGAGTTTGAGCTTTCTGTGCGTTTGTTCTGGGAAGCAGAGCTGGCTACCTGTGGCCCTCACCGCCATATGCGAGAGAGGAATGAGTTGGGCGGGTTTCCATCGTCGGGACTGGATGGGGGCCTCCCTATAAATACAATGCTAAAGCAAGTGTGTGTGCCGAGATGGTCCATTTTGTTCCCTTCCAACGTTCTCTGTTGCATGGCCAACTCTCTCTGCTGGGGATTTTTCAGGAGTCCCTCAGAGTGGTGATGAGGCCTTCCGTGGCTTCTGTCACGGCAGCATGTACATGACCAGGCACTTCCAATTGAACTCTGAAGATAAACAGGGAGTGGAGGTCTCAGGAGTTCTGAAGGAGATACACATTCCCAAATGCTCTTTCAGAGTTCAAGGCCCTTATTTAAAACAGCTGACATGCTGAACTCAGCCAGCTTTGACTGGAAATTCCATCCCACTTGAATGCCAAGTTTATGTTGCTGCTCTATTACCCCTAAAGAGTGAATAAATAATAATTAAAAGACTCTCTTCTAGGGAGACAAAATCTCTCTTCTAGGGAGACAAAAACATGCTGAGAGGATCTTGAGAAAACATTTGATCCGAAGGGGGATTGGTCTGAATTGTCTTGTTTTTCAAACACACCAAGCAAATTCTTGCCCAAGGGGCTTTACACTTACTTCTTTTTTTTTTCCTAAAGATTTTATTTATTTATTTGACAGAGAGTAGGCAGAGGCAGGCGGGGGCAGGGGGAGGGAAGCAGAGAGCCCGACGCGGGGCTCGATCCCAGGACCCCGAGATCATGACCTGAGCTGAAGGCAGAGGCTTTAACCCACTGAGCCACCCACGCGCCCCTACACTTACTTTCTTTATGGAATATTTTCTTCCCTCAGAAATCCATATATACTTCTCCCTTCCTCCATTAAACTTTCTGTTCAAATGTCAGTGCCCCAGAAAGTTTTCCCTAAAGCAGTGCCCCATAGTTAGTCTCACCTATTCTATTACCCATTCTGTTTTCCTCATGGTACTTAATATTCTATTCTGTTTTTATGTTTTTTTATTCTTTCTGGACTATCTCTTAGGGGTATGTAAGCTCCATAGAAAAGGGATTTGCTTGCCTTTTTTTCCTACCCTATACCCTGAGGGCCTCATCATGGTTTGCATAGGGCGGGTGCTCCTTAAAGATTTGTTGAGCGAATGAACTCTAGAGCTATTGGGGTCAGCTATCCTCTCAGAAGCCTCCAGAGAAGACCCTGCCTTTCTAACCTGTAAAGTGCCCTACAGATGTTTATTAGTGGTAATTTATCCATCTCTAGTTTTACACCCTCTATACTGAAAGTATTCACCTTTAAAATCTTTCACTGCAAATTAGTTTCTTTTATTTCTTAAGGAAAACTTCAAGTGGAAGTTAGCTGCCTCCTTCAAAGAAAACCAAAGCAAACTCCATTTTCTGACAGCTGACATCAGCATGGTAGCATGGTAGCATGCTTCTCAGGATGACGGAGGGCCAAGAGAGCCATGTTTCCCCTAACATTCCCAGAATTACAGATCATGGAAATGGTCTAATTCCATTTATATATAACTGATGATCCTATTTACTCAGAATTTTTCAAGGAGGATTTCATGTGAGCTCCTCAGCAGCCCTAAAAGAGGAACCGTTACTGTCCTTATTTACTGAGGCAGACCGGGAGGGCTTCAGCCAGCTATCCCAGGTCCCAGACGCTTGGCAACTGGGAAACAGCCAGTTAGTAGAAAGAAATAGGGAGCGCCTGGGTGGCTCAGTGGGTTAAGCCTCTGCCTTCGGCTCCGGTCGTGATCTCAGGGTCCTGGAATCGAGCCCCGCATCGGGCTCTCTGCTCAGCGGGGAGCCTGCTTCCCCCCCTTCTCTCTCTGCCTGCCTCTCTGCCTACTTGTGATCTCTCTGTGTCAAATTAAAAAAAAAAAAAAAACAGTAAAAAAAAAGTAGAAAGAAATAGGCTTCAAACTTGGACAGTTAGGTCCTGTGTCCAGTGTGCTTTCTCTCCACACTGCCTCTGCAGGAGAATGTGATTTCCCGGGAAGGTGGAATTAGCGTTCCATTTCCGACCTGGGTACTCATGGGTACCTACGCATTTTTCTAGCTGCCCTTGGGAAGAGAAACCAAGTCAACATTTTGTCTCCTCACACCAGCTTCTGCATCTGAGTTCCAACAGTCCAGAAGGAAGCAAGCAACCAGAAATCAATCAGAGTCCATTAACAGACTGTGCTTGCTAATAGTCTAACAACAAACAGCAAATCCTCCTTTCAGCCTCGACTCACCATGCTGGCCCCGCAGGGTCGTTTCCTGCGGGGAGTTGGTGAGGCAGGGAGCAGTGTTCCTGAGAAAGCCCAGCCCAGACTCAGAGGACCCAAGGGCAACAAGGATGCCTCCCTGCCAGGGGTGCCCTTCCAGCCCAGTGTGCTTCCTGCGGGTAGAGCGGATTAACCAGGAGAGGAGCCTGGGCTCCATCCCGGCCCTGCTGGGTATGAGGCTGCAGTGCTGTAATTGCCTGACTCAGGGCTTGTGGCTAAGGAGGAGGTCAGGTGCCCAGGGCCTTCTTTAGCTGAAAAGCACAGTTATCGCAGGCAGCTGCGGCTTTCCCGGTGGGTGATATTCCTTTTAGGAAATGGTTTATCAGGTGATACCCCAAACAATCAGCATGGTGCTGTTATTCCACTTCTGGTCTCCAGTATTAATCAGGCAGGGGACCTGGGTGATGGCTCAAACCCCATAATGGACTTGCAGGGGTCCAGGAGGGGGGCAGACTCATTTACGAAGGAGAGTGTGGGCTTCTGAAGGCAAAATCGAGGAAGTGGAAAGGAAGTAAACACCAAGTCTTTTGAATGAGAATCATTAAGTTAAGTCCTTGTGAAGACCTATGATGTGTCCAGGAAAATGTGCCATGCACTGTGGGGGAGGCAAATAAGATGAAGCATGGCCCCCGGCCTCAGGGAGCTTGCAGCTAGGTGGGGAGAGAACCTAAAATATGTACCATATATAAACAAAATAGAATGGAACTGAACACTGAATTGAATTAGTGATAAGTGTCAAAGTGATATTTGATAAGTGGACATTTGGCATATCTAGCAAGTGCTAAAATGAGTCAGTGAATGGTCAGAGATGTGGCCAGATCATGGCAAGATGTGGCCTGCCCTGTTCACCTTGAATCATGGATGCAGGGTGACTAGGAGCCAGCAGATGGAGAGCCTCCAGGAGACAGGAAGACACAAGCAGAACACAAACAGAAACCAACCCAATGATGACATCAATACATAGCACTATGACTTCTCATAGTTTACGATGCACTTTTATGTAGTTAGCCCTTATAAATTTACAATAGGCTGATCTTGTTAGATGAGAAGTCTAAGGCTTAGGGAATTTAGAAAAAGAGACTTAATATTACTCAGTCCATAGGTATCAGAGCTGGGGGAAAAATCCAATTCCATGCCTTTTCCTTTAATAATCCAGAAGACTTTCAAACCTTTATTGATGACAGCACAGAGCAAGAAATACATTTGACATCATGACCTAGTACATAGACGATATTGCGTCACAAAGTAGTGCTTGCCTTTACTGAGGAATGTTTCCTGATCTATCCTATTCTAGGCCATCCTATATCAGATAGTTTTGGTTACATGAAGACCACCACAAAACATAATGGCATAAACCAAGAATCATGTATTTTGCTCATAATTTTGTTGGGTGATTTTTCTAGACCAGTAAGAATCAACTAGGACATGTGGCCATGTCTGGAGATATTGTTGCTTTTTGTAATTGGGGTAGTGGTGCTACTGGCATCTAGTCAGTAGAGGTTGGGCATGCCACTAAGCATGTATGGAACAGTCTGCCCCCAAGAATTATTGGGCCCCAATGTCAATAATGCCAAAATTGCATAAACCTATTCTTGACTGGACTGGTTCAGCTGACCTTGATTGGGCTTGCTCATGAATCTGTGGTCAGGTGGTGGGTCAGTTGTGGGAGTAAGAGAGGCTGGTTGGGTCTGGAAGGGCTTCAGTCACATATCTGATGGGCTTCAGTCACATATCTGGTGGCAGTTCAGGGTGCAGGTGATTGAGCTGTCTTTCTTCTTCCACAAGCTTGTCCAGGTTCATCCACATAATGATGGCCTCAGAGTTTTCAACTACTGCAAGAAAGGGCAAGTTCCAATGCCCAAGCATTTGGAAGTCCTTGCCTGTGTCATGCTTGTCATTGATCCATTGGTCAATGAACCACATGAAGGCAAGAAAAAATTGAGGGCCATGACTCTAGGAATTTGACACAATTTTATTAAACGCTTGATCTTAGCCAAAAGGCCGAGAAAATGCTGGTCATGACCTAGTTACTGATCATAAGTTATCTTATCTTACAAATGGGTCACTACCTACAGACTGAGAGATTCTACTTTATATTAGACCCTTGACAAGTTATCCAATGGGGTTTCTCTTTTTTTTTTCAACTTTCAGAATATTGGACAATGTCATATGCATAGT